>JAJDMY020000334.1:0-47560 GCA_022345705.2 Sabuloglossum arenarium
CTTAACTGGCACCCTGTCGCATTACCATTTTTCCCTGTCGCGTTACCATTTTGCCCTGTCGCAATACCGAGTCCCTTTTCCAATGGTGGTGTTTCAATTTACCGGAACACTACTGTATGTGATCTTGTGGCCATTTCGATGATCTTCATCCCTAATTCCTTGTATTATAGGAAGACAAAAAGAAGCAGCAGCTGCCATTCGAAGTCTCTACGTCAATCACTGGCGGCTTACTCGGTAATGTCCTACTCTCATCGACAAGTGTTACGGATATCTAGTGGAGAGGGTCCCGAGGTGTTTAGGACGATTTTAACTGCACTTGAGCTAGGCGTGTTCTTTAACTGTAGATACCTGAGCTGGGCAACTGCGCCCCAACCTATTCGCAATAAATGCTCGTGCGCGCACAGTTGCAAGATTTTCACCAGCAGTACTACTAAGTAACTCTGGTGGCTAAGCCAATTTAATTCGAGTCTTGTCGCGTTGCGTGGTTAGATCCTTAACAAATAGACAGGTGTCCATCCCAGCGGTAGGATACTGAGCGGAATTCTGTTATCGTGTGGCACCTTAACCCTTTTGGGATGAGGCATAACTGTTTTGAGTCTTGCACAGCGAATCAGTCTCTGCATAGCCAATCCTCCATTGAGCCACACTCGTCATATTCTAACTAAAGACACGACTGGAATAGTGATGCCAACGCATAGCCTGCGTACTAAGATACTCCGTATGGTGTAGGGTGTTAAGGTTGTCTAAATACCCCGCTTGGTCTCCAGAAATGTATGGAAAAGAGAAGAAAAAGGACGAAATGATTGAAAAATTGGAAGTCGCATTGGGGGAGAGCGCACGCCTGCTTCAGGGCAGTCGAAACCGGAAGTCGAGTTAGTAGAGTCGAATTCGACTGCCCCGAAGGCGTGTGCTTCAGATATTGTGCTGTGAGTGTGTTATCTTTCTGTGAGGGGGTTTTGGAAGTCTCCTGGAGATATACTCGAAGGATTATTGGTCAGGTTTAGGCGGCATGGGGACCCGGGCAAGCAGTTAAGCTAGCAGGCAACTCTCAATGGAATTAGTCTACCATATCTCAGATATTTCTCCCCTCTAGTAAATAGGCCTCGGGAAGCCATCAAAATATCACCTTGGCATCTCTAAAGACGAATATGGTGTGCAGCTTGAATATAGCTCGCATTATTGGATTAGGGGTTAACTGTCGGGAGTGGCTCCAGGGCGAATGAAGTCAAAACTTCTTAGCCTGTTGTCTAAACACCCTCATTGAGTGTTCTCTAAGGGCTTCCTAAATGACTTCCGGTTTAGAGGTGGTGCTATTCGTTATTGTAGGCAGGTAGTGGGGTGCTAGTCACGTATCACCCACGCTATTAATCCACCGGAACCATGAACCTGACGCTCAACTGCTTCTCAAACATTCTCCAGAGCTCTCCCAAAGGTTCTCTGATTGTGGGGAGCAAATTCGGAAATGCAGTGAGCCTACTGCGTGCAGTTGGAGGCAGGGCTCTTCGAATTCGACTCTACCAACTCGACTTCCTGTTTCGACTGCCCTGAAGCAGGCCGGAGAGCGCCAGAGAGCCAGCATCCAGTTCAACCACTCTAGTTCGCCAAACTCTCATCCCCGCAGTGTCATCCACACCGATGAGCCGCGACGCATATGCAGAGTGGCCGCACGAACTCGCAGATGATGCGGCGATTCCCTCGCAGCTGCTTTCATAGGCAACTATGCTGATTATCTTATTCCAGTCAGTTATCCTGTTTCGTTTCCTCGCGAGCTGAATTGGAATAAGCCTCTGAGCCAGACAGCAGAGACAGAGACCTCGATGAGATGCCAGACCAATCTCTCAGCCGCTTCTTCTTCTCATCACGCAATGCCGGCAGATCGGTCTTCGTCACTACAGGGGACTACTACTACTACCGCTACTACTCCTACTACCGATTCTGCTACAACGACTGGGCCGCCATCGTGAATTTCGCACTGGCGCTCACGTTCATGGTGGCATTCCTGGCTCTCCTGCTTGCGACTCTTATTACTGTGCGAAATGGCGGCAGGAGGTTTGGGATGTTTCTCACCGTGGGAGAGCTCTCTTGGACGCTGGATTTTGCACTCATTGCATATAATTGGGGATGGCTGGCGAGAAGCGACGAGGTGATTAACTAATTAACCCTAAGCCTCAACTCGGGTTGAATATCTATCTAATCCGCAGGCTTAAGACCATAACTAGCCCTTCAACTTTTCGAGTTTCTACCTTGGATCTCCCTTCTGTGCTCTCTTCAGCGGAATAGCTCTCTGTGTGGCCGTTGCATCCATGTTCCATCTCCTCCATAACAGGCTCCGCTCTCTATCCTCAACGCTACATTCTGGTAGACTCAGGGCCCTCATCTACTTTAACTAACCCTTACTTTCTGTGTTTACAGCAGTCTTCATCTCTATATCGGGCGTGTATTTTGTTGTCTCAGCGGCATCGATGCAGGGCCGAGGTTTATACCAACTTCAACGGCCTGTCTCAGGGCAGTCGGGTTTCAACATCGTCTTCGGAGAGTCGAACTCGACTGCCCCGCAAATTTGCCCAATTTAGGTGGTAATTCTAAGAGAAATTAGGCATTCGTGTAACTATTCTTAGTTAAGGGAACTCCCTAAACCACAAGATGCAACTGCAGCTTGCTCATGCCCGCAACTGTGGGTACACATAGTGCTCAATTGCAAGTCCAAACTATTGGAAAGACTGCGCTTCAGTCTCACTTAAGCTGTATCAGAGATACCGCATTTTAGTTGGTAACAAGTTAATATCTGGGGGATAATGAGGCATCAGCTAGGGGTAAAATAGCTGTACCAACTGTTGTCAACGGTAGTATCTTCTGAATGGTGGAGGCGATCCTCATATTTGACTAATAGGGTTCCGTAGCTATGGGCCACTGCCATATCCCTTGGGAGACAGCCATCGCAGAGGTGAAAGGCCCCGCCACGGAGTAGTGTTGCACTAACAGGTGGTTACTTAGTGATTACCTGAGCCACAGAATTTTTCTATCCAACTGCCTACACTCGTTTTGGGCCCCTTGCCTGGCTGGTTTGCAGCAAGGTGTGCATAGAGTGCACACTGTTTAGCTGCGATAAATTCTTAACTAAGTTTAAGCATTCGGGTACCTAGCGGTTCCTGAGTTGAGAGCCTAAATCAGGCAAATATGCGGGACAGTCGAGTTCGACTCTCCGAAGACGATGTCAAAATCCGACTGCCCCGAGACAGGCCGTAACTTCAACATAGTTTTTATAAATTATTTATGGCAGGCTACGTACTTTACGCTGCCTATGCCATCTATTGGCTTTTATTCGCCATCTTTTTGCTGAGGAAGGGCAGGAGGGAGAAAGCGCGATTGTCTGTTTGTTTGTATGTTGTTAGTCCTCTTTACCTATTGCAACCCATAACTAGAATCGCTGAGCGAAAATACGCAGGTCCAACTCTTCCTCTTCCAGCTTCTAGCTACGATCGCAGCTCTTTTCGATGGGCTCTACTCTGTCATCACTGAAGTCATAGACTTATATCCTAGCAGGGTAGCCGATGTCATCGATTTCTCCTTCGGCTGGGCTTGCTTTCTCATGACGTACATTGGGCTATTTCTCATCTACGCTAAAAGCGAACGATGGGCTCCTACCCATATGATCTCCTCCCCCAAGTCAACACCACTGCCGCACATAAGCCAACCGCCTCCTGTGCGGCATGGCCAGCCAATTTTCCAAGCAACAATGCCATATGATGTTACAAGGCAACAGACAACTGGACAGTGGACATATGGATATGAATTGCCAGGACCACCACCACAGGCGCAGCAATTGCATAGATATCCAGACACTGCCTTGCAGAACCCGTACCATCCGCACTATGAGATTAGCGATGAAGCAGCTGTCCCCATCGCTATGAGCCATGCACCACTATACGAAGCGCCGGAGCAGAATGCCTCTATTCCCGTCAATTTCCTCAATAAACACGGTCGGACGACTTCACCCTAGTCCAACCGTCCTACGAGCTTAGCTTTAAGGGGTAATTATTCAAATGCCATGGATTTTTATCTTATTTACCTGGATACCACGAATCTGCCGCAATTCCAATTTCAGCCTTCATGTTGCTGTCCCTGTGCGCTCTCTTTCTTTTCCTTCCTGTGGTATGTATTATTGCCACGCCAGCTTTTATTTCTATTCCATCTCAGTTGCGTTGCGGACTGTAGTGTCTTGTTGTTTTCTCTCTTGATGCTCAAGCCCTAAGCGTGGCCACGGTGCCACTAGTTAGATATACAAAGTCAATTATTTCGTACACCATCCCTCAACGTCTATGATATCTCCTTGGCATAGCATCAGATAAGGTAGCTAGCAAATTTCAAGCCTCCTGCGCTGTAGAAATCTGTTTTTCTTTTATTTCTGTGGGGTCGTCAGTCACTAAAAGTTCTTGGAAGTGCGGGTATCCTCTATTTAAGATTAACTACAAGCTTTCAATCGGGTTTAAAATCAAATGAATAAGCTGGCCAGCTCATAATTGTAATACCCTGTATCCCGAGGGATTCTTTGATAATTTGGTTGGTGTGGGTGGATGAGAGAGTCCACATTGAGAGCCAAAGGCATTGTTGACATGATTTTCTTTTTTGTGATAGACTTATCCTACATTTACTGATATTATGCTTCGTAGTGATCTTTACATATAAGGGTAAATGCCCTATCAAATGTAATTCACATGCAACAAGCTTTACGCGTAGTAGTGTACTAGAACAGTCACACTACTGCAATTATGCCTTGAATCAACAACACCACATGTGGAAGATACTAGCCATCGGTGAATTTTCCAGATATCATGGGCAATAGGAGTCTAGTCATCAAATCGCTGTTGGCGGTTACGCGTAAGAAACGGGGCGCCAGCCTCACAGGGGCCATTAACTGAAGTTAGGCACTTTGCTGAGTCCCTGCCTAGTTCTACCATAATATATTCTACAATACTCCTGTGCGCAACCTCGACACAAATTTCCTAGATTAGTAGAATTCTCGTGGTAGAATATCCGAGTATATAAGATGAAAAGTCGAGGTATTTGAATAACAATCCCTAGTTTTAAGGGTGTTCTGGTAGACAATAGTTAAATAGCATAACTGGCAAAGTTATTCCTTCAAATGGTTAGACCAACGATCGCCCCCTACACATTCTCTCTCGTAACCATTACAACCCGCTATAAGATAGAATAACTACTGCATCCGACCAAGTTCAATACAACTCAGAGATATCCATCACCAATCGCCCTCTGAAGATGCTCCGGCGTAATGACCTCAATAATTCCCTCATGGTCCATCTTATACTCAAAGAACCGACACTCCCCAGAAGCACAATTGAAGAAAAGTTGCCCATTTGCCCTTTCCCTTGAAAGCCTGCTGGGAAATCGGCAATAGCATTCTGGATTTTGGGGATCGACCCCACGGTTGTCGGCAAATGCGAGGAACGTTTTGCAGGTCGGACAGCGGTAGGTTGGCCGTCCGCCATTGCCGTTGTCATTGCTGTTTTTGACAGCGCGTCCTACTCCTAGGGCCCCACAGTCTCTGCACGTAGGTGGCATGTAAGAAGCCAATGTGAGAGTTTGGACTGTTTAGCGAGCTATCAGCATGCTTCAGAAACCACTCGCATCAGGTTGGGGATAGAATAGTCTACTTACCGCTGCTTAGGGTAGGGTATGTGGGAAATACTTGGCCCATTGAGATGAAGCAAGGTCTCCTTACGATTGTGCCACCTACTGTATCTCGGATTACCTGACCTCAGGAAAGCTAGCTTTATGTTTTTCACATCCGGCTGCTGCCTGTGATAACTAAGGATGAGGGTGGGGAGCTTCGTTATCCTCCTTGCTCCATTTCCATTTCCGGTTGGGCCATTGGCAGGGCGATGCGTATCATAGAAAGTGGTGTCTGACGTGGCGATAGAAAAAGGCTAGCCACTCCCTCTCAAGAACGTTCGTGCCACTTTCACCCAGGCGCGAATGAGATGAGAGCGCAGACTTGGCTCTGTCAGATGGCGAATCAGAGTATTCATGGCTCCAAGTATGAATCATGAGCAACCGGTGGGGCCAACACATCAGGCTGAATGAGATACGCCACTGCGGATCTGAAGCACACCCACCAATTGTTTCGGTGCGAGGTAGCATAGTCTAGTTCAAGCACCTCATCCAATGTAGTTATTGCAAGAGAACCCCGCACACCTTCTCTGCTCCAACTGCTTGCACATTCCCAGTTTCGAGACGGGATCACCATCTATATGGCTCGTTGGACAGTCATCCCACCTCAACATTACTAATCCGTCAATCGTAGGTTTACGTAAATACCACCAAGGAGCTCCATTCATGATTTTCGCTGGAAGAAGTCTCTTCGATCTGTTGGCGTGCTCTTGGCTCCTGGGGTCTCAACTGGGCTGGCAGCAGTTGTTCACCAGAGGATAGGCCGTAGTCACACAGACCCGCTTTGTCCCCATAACTTCTTGCAATATTAGACCCTACCCGCCTGCTCTCGTTCGCTGAGGGAGCAGGATGACTGACTGATGATCGTCAGCGCTTGAGGCTGAGGACGATGATTACATTACTAGTTAGGTCAAAAGTTTCCAACCAAAATTTGGTGTGGTCGCTAAGCTACGGTACCGAACCAGGTTGGAAGGGAATAGTTTTCACTGAGTAACTAAACCAGCGAAGGAGTTCTCTAAGGCCGAAGGAGCAGAAGGCCAGCCATAGACACTATACCTCGACGAACGGGCTGCAACAGCCATTGAACTTTATCGCGAAGGACTTGGGACCTTCTCTGCGACGGGCTGGTTCTTACCGAATTGGCTAAGCCCTTGGTCAAGAGAATTTTGAGGGGACTGGGCCGGAACACCCACTTCGAGCCCCGCAATCACCCATACGCTTAACGCGAGGGGAATAATCAATTGACAATCGGGTCGATGAAGTCAGGAAAATGGAGCCCAGATTATACGGGCAAAACTGGAATTTGCACATAGAATATGGCGAGATATGCTGCCTATACAACTCATCCAGATTCACACACATCTGTAGCAGGTCTTTCTGTCATACACGTTGGTCATATCCGCCTGGAGAGCGTAGGCTAGAATCAACCCTCTTTCGGTTTTTGGCCGCACACAAAATGGCTAGTAGTGCAAAGCCAGTAAGTCATAAGGCTGGCCGGACTGGCATCTGTGCAGGAAGAATAAAGGTAAAGGAGGCTCACTAAGTGGAATACATGTGGATCCTTGGATCCGTCAACTCCTTCCTCACATCTACAAGATAAACCTCTGCCTCCTGTACGGACCAACCGAGAACCTTCGTGAACAAGTGGAGGGTGTATGCTTGAAGCGAATCCAACATTGCGAGTTGGTTGAACCGTCCCTGTTCTTTGAGCCTCTTGTCCTTCGCCCACGGTGTCATTGGAACCTGTGAAGATTTATCGATTCCAAATCAGCATAAGAGAGATTTGAGAGAAGAAAGGACCTGGTGAAGGTGGACCTTGTAAATATAATCTTGAACATTCATAAATCCTGCATCAATCAAACGCTGCTTCAGCAGTAGTGCAATATTCGTCGGCTTCCCGAACTTTGCAGCAGCGAGATTCAGATTATCAATCCACCTCAATAGCGCACTATTCTCTGGGAACGAATCATCATCCGTGTTGGACGTGGTCTCGTATTCCTGCATCTCAAGCCACCCACCGGGCTCGAGGTTGTCGTAGGTTTGCTTGAGGAGCTTGGGCAGGTCCTTGATGCTGCCACCCAGGGTTCGGGCGTGGATAAAGTCGAACTTGGAGGGGAAGGACCAGGGTGACTCGCAGTCATCGATGATGAATGAGAGGTTTGGTGGGACCCTAATAGTGTGTCCAGAGTCAGCATGGGTTGATGAGGGTGGAGAGGGAAAGGGTATAAACCATTGAGGCTGTATAGGGCTTAGATCGGTGCCTATCACCTCAGCGGAAGGGTGTTCACTTCAACGTATCAGCGCAAGAGTCAGCCGCCCAAAATACATGATGGGGTCCAAGCATAGCTCACTCTGCGAAATCAACTGCCCAAATTCCTTAATGGAACTCATCTATCAGCTAAGACCAACGGAATGAAAAAAGAAATGACTACAACATCTTTTACGTACCCGTTCCTGTCCCAATATCTAGAACTCGCTTCGGGTTATCCCCAATCGGTGCCATGTGGAGCTTACCGCCAAGAACGAGGCAGTGCAGGTGGTGGATCTGAGAACCCGGTAGGTCAGTACTTCTGTGCCAGATGCTGGCAAAGGATCTGAAGAGGAGAATGACTACCAGGTCAAGTCTATCCTGTTCTATCTCGTCGTTTGGTGTTGGATATGTAGCTTCGTGTTGTGTGTGGAATTTGGTAGAACCCCAAAGGCCAGATTCTAGCTATCTACTGACTATTCTACACTAGTGGGTGGCTTGTAGCCAATAGGAGACTGCTCTACTCCTCCAACATTTGGCTTTTTTGTAATTGTCAATAATGTTCTTGTACGTTCCTCCGCTCCAAGATGCGCCTACCAACGGATATTCTCCCTCCTTATACGAATGATACCGTCTGCTGTTCTCGTATCTGTAATTGTAGATGCTGGAAGCCAGTGACGTGGCATAGCTCCCTCTGAATAAACCGAGGTTAGCATAGTTAGCTCTTAGGGCTAAGAAGGTTTTGGCGGAAGGAACGGATGGTTAAATTACCCATCCTCAAATGCAGAGTCTTCACCAGTGGAATCTGGAGGTGAGTTCTGGAGAGAATCAGTTAATAAGGTGGGCTCAGGAGATGAAGCGTTTAGCATGGAACGAACATCAGGCTCAATGACTGCCTGTCCGCTCTCTAGATCAGGAGTCGCTGCTGCTGGCGGTGGTGAAGACATGATTAAGTCTTAGACGCTTACTTTGTAGCTAGGCTTTGATTATCAAGTAAGGAAGTTGAGGGAGTTGAAGGGACAGTTAGCGATGGGAAGTGGGGGGAAGAAAGGAGGGATAATCCCCCCTTCTTTCCTTTTGCTGGTAACTGCTTGATGGAACACGGCATATCCTACCATTCCCAATTCCAAATAGTGTTCCACTCGGAAGGCATATCGAGATACCGCCGCTACCCTGGCTTTCTGTCACAATCGGTGACGGATCTGGTCGTTTAGCAATTACGTAACAAGGCAATATGAGAAAGAACTCCTCTTCTGAATTTCCAGGATCTCAATTCGTCGGTCGTGCAGAACCCCAACAGGCGATGCCCCTGCTGTCTTTCGTTTGGGAAAAAAGAATTTGGGTGATGATAAAGATGTAGCGGTGAGTTATGCTAAGGAGAGACCAGCTACGCTCTCGGTATTAAGACACCCTGAGATGGTGCAGCCACACCCCAGAATAGTGTAGTCATACCCTGCTGAGGCGACAACAACCATAACGCAACCACATCTCTGAGTAAATTGTCCTGTATATAGAGTGGTATAATTGCACCTGGCACAGGCTCTGCACTTCTGTAGACTTTGCTTTGGTTTATCATAACTCGCAAACCTCAACGACGTCCTTTCCTGGGTCACGACTTCAGATTAGGAATATCTTGACTCCCACTTTCTGTGGCCTATTTGTATATCATATTGAATGGAACCATGTCAGCCTCCTATCTGTTGAAAGAGACCATTGGACGATGTGGATCAATCGGATCAATTGGTTGGAAGATACATATAAATGTTAGCTACGAAAACTATGTGATGTGTGGAGCGCATGCATGCATATGCAGCTCGACGGCGTGACGGCGAGCTCAGAGTAACTCGCTCCTTTTCAACACTATCCCCCTAGTGATTCTCACGTCCCCTAACCTCACATCTATCCTATCTAGTCTTCCTCATCGCCACTGTTGTCATTCCCAATTAATTGTCTCTTGGAGCGACGATGGCAGTTATGTACGGGGGGGTCAACTAGGCTGTCGCATTTAGCCGCAGCCCAAGCGTCAGACGGTAGAAGCTTTTACTCCTGCTACATACCCAACAATATGCGTTTAACTCTCCTGATCCACAACAGCAGTAGGACTATGTGTCAAACACAGGCACAATGCAGGAAGCAGTAGCATAACGCCAGCTAAGCCCCATCAAGCTATCATCCGACGAGATTTTGCAGCAGCCATGCACCTTCCGCAATCAATAAACACTCTTTAAGCTTCATGGACGATTCTACATATGCTAAGTGTATCTGCTGAGCACACCGCACCGCAGCCCCCAAACAATACGTATGGGAGGCAGAATGTTTATGCCACAGCCGATGTATTATGCTATAGAATGCCAGGTTGTTGTAGTATGCCTCGCCGTCGGGGCTCGAGTACCTTTGGCCGTGGATCGACCATCATTCGTACGTAGTTGATCTATGTAGCAAGCAATTCCATTATCTACCCGTAGCCCCTGTTCTACCTACGTGACCGCCACTCCAACTCCCTACGAAACATAACCTCCAACACAGATTATGTCCCTCACCTAGATTACACCGCAACAGCCCACAGCTGAAACTAAGCTACTGAAGACACATCCAGTGTCACCCCTTCATCCAAGAGACACAACTCAAACATTTAAACCGTATAACTCCCTAACATCAAAGAGCCCAAGGACTTCATGCTCACACAACAGTCGTGAAAGTCATAGTACCTGACAATATTAACAGTGTCTGCTCCACAAGAGAGAGAAGTCAACCATGTATTTATTTACTGGAATCAAGGAGAGGAGTTGGTTCTCATATTTACGCCTCAAACATGGCGCCCAAAAAAAAGCTATATGGGTGATCCCAAGCCAAACAATCAAACAAAAAAAAGGGGATATCCATCCACTCACATATTCCCACTCAAAACCCAAACCCACTTACTCAAACAAAATAATCTTATACACACGAAACCCTCCCATCCCATCCGTAATCCTCAACAAATGCCCCATCTCCGCCGCCCCCTTCGCAACCTCAAAGCCTCCCACGCAAACTCCTCCCTCCGCCGGTCTCTCAACAACACCCTTATCGCTAAACGCCTCGATAGTTGACCTCACACCATGGAACTCTCGTTTCAGCAATGTGGGGAACAACATCGAGCCCGTGATGCCCGTGGAGTCTTTCACGCCGTCGAGGCAGATAAGGTACCGAATGCCATGCGAGGAGTATTTGAATGATTTTTCGGCGTGTTCGGTGTAGCCGTGGGATGCGGGGGTGTCGCTGTTCCAGAGATGTGGGAAGGAGATGATTTGTGGGACAGAGACCCAGCCGGGTTGTAAGTCGTATTTGCTGACATGGTAGGGTTCTGCACTGGTGTATGTGTACCAGCTCGCTAGGTTCGCATCCTCGTGCCATTGCATAAGCGGGCGAGTTCCAGGGCGTCCTGTGATGAAGAAATAGGCGCGGCCATTTTCCGGGACGTGGTATTCGAGTTTCTGAGCTTTGGGGAGGACGGTGGTGGCGAATTTGGCGAAGGTGATTGAGGTGGGCGGGATGTCTTGCATGAAGCTTTTAGAAGCTGCTCCAGTCTTTGCCCGGGGGGGCTTGGGGACGACCTGGTCGAATATTCCAGATGACGCTACAGACTTGGGAAGCTGGCGTCGCCATACATATGCGTTGTCAGGGATCTGCTCCGGGGTCAGGAATACTCGCTCAAGATCTGGCTTTGTGATCTTGAGATCTGCAAGTAGCTTCTCGGCGGCTAAGATGTTGCCGGCGCTCGGGGCAGCGGATGGTCGCATGTATGTGACGGGCCCCGCTACCTTCTCCCAAGCTGCGCGGATGTCTGCAAACGTGCGATCATCCTTAATGCAGTTTAGGAGTGTGCTCACAGCGCCACTGCGTAAGGCATGCAGACACCCCAAGAAAGCACTCGCAGCATTGTGGTAGAGGAGGTTGTGTCTTGAAGATTCACTTATTCGTTTGTTTATTCTCCCAGACTCCATGAGGTCGAGGAGATATCGGATGGCGCCTTTGTGCTTGTCAGCGTGGGGCAGCTTGTCCTCGAGAAGGAGCTGTGCAGCTTGTTAGACCGTGTGTAAATCATAGTCCTCAAGGATCTGAGAGAGCATAACGGCCAGAGTGGGTGCGTCTGGTGTGGAGAAACCCACCGGCATTTCCGGTTCAACCTGTCCGGGTGGGACCTCAAAGCTCATGTGCTCGTATCCACCTGCTTCGGGGTAACCTAGCATCCTTGCCTTTTTGGTGGCTTTGAACTTACGAACGACTTTCCTTCCAACAAACGATTTCGCTACCGCTTCCACGGCGGCCTGGTAGTATGGCGGGACTTCCTGCGAAACTGAGTTCCAGAAGAGCGGTAATAGAGAACCAGCCTCTGGATCCACAGTAACAAGACCGCCCCATTTCTTCATGAAGTGCCTACAGGTCGAGCAATTGAAGATATATTGCTCGTGAGCCGGAAGCTGGGCAATGAAGGTCTTGCTGATAATGTCGGGGTCTTCCCCTAGATCCACATAAAAAATGGGCGCATTGGAGTTCTTTCTGAAGTTTCCCAGAGCTGTCAATTGCATGGATTTATACAATGGAGCTGGATCGCTGGGGCTTCCCCCACTCTTGGGTTTGCCACGGAGTTCAGCGGGAACTGCAGATGTTACTAACTTCAAAACCATTGTGAATAGAAACCGCTTTGAACTTCTAAACTGAAAGATTTTGAGGTTGCCAATCCGATGAAAGTGAGTCATGATTTGATGAGGATTCAGTGCTGTGGAGACTAACTATTGTTGGCGAACCACCACGTGACTCCCGGATTGTCATTGATCCCACCACTGCTCCCCCTATGTGCCAGCAGGATGCACAGAGTATAAACAGACTGACTGTGAGCAAAAACATCAAGTTCTTATTCCGATGACAATCAAAATTCCTTGTCTCTGCTGTTGACCAATGACCTTACAGTCTTACCCGGAGGATTGACTAACGACCCTGCATTTGTCCCTGCCATGAGGGGCTTGATGGATGTGGTGATATATGGATATATTGGATTGAGGGGAAGGGTTCCCATCTCTATAGGTATTGTGGACGCCAAAACGTGTAAGTTTACCTAACGTCTATTCGTCGCTTTTCTTTCTTTTGGGCTCACGAGTCTTATATGGGATACGCAAAAAGAAGCATCCCCTCCCACTCCGGAAGTGTCCAGCCAAAAATGCCATTCCTCCTCCCTCTCGCCTTCATCGGGGCGACTACCGCACTATTCATCTATGTCTACCGCTACCTCACCGTTTTGAGAGCGCACTACAAAGACATCCCCTCGTTACCTCCATCGCTGATATGGGGGAATATCGTTAATGTAGGGAGGCCGGTGGATCAGACGCGTCATGCAGGTATGTAGGTAACAAACAAAAGCAGCAGAGAACGAGCCCCCAATGTTTTCATTCACATCTTCATCCACCACCGCCATCCATCACCACATCGCTACCGAGCTAAACCCCCACTAGACTACATCCTCGAAAAACTCTGGAATCTCTTCAAACAACCCCCTACTTCCTTGTCTACATGCGGCCCCTAGTCTCCCCCTTGATCGTGATCACGGACTCGTAGATCGCAGAAGTGATATCGAAACCGTCACCGAAGTTCCCGTATAGTCTGTCAAAACATACAAGCATGTCAAGTTTTCAACATGTCTTGGGCAGAATTCGATCGTGTTGGTTGAGGAGCGTTTCCTGTTGTTGAAGACTACAACTTTTGGATGGCTGACGGCGTTGGGTGATGGGGATAGGGGGAAGAATGGAAGACGTTGCGAAAGGGATTTAATTCCGGTAAGGGGTTTTATTCCCTCCCATCTATCAACAATACCTCTCTAACGAAAAAATAGGTTTCAAATCCCAACGCCTTTACTCCTTGATGCCCCTAATCTACTCAAAAACTGCCACCTTCACCTCCAAACTCCGCAAAACCGCCACCTCTCAATGCATCATTAGTCTCAACTACTGGATTGAAGACCTGGCCATCGACATCATCGGCGAGGTAGTAATGGAGTATGATTTCCGGGCGCAGTTGTCGGAGGATTGGGAGGGGGAGAAGGGGAGAAAAGGGATACTGACGTGCATGAAAAAGATTGTGGAGTGGTCGTACAATGAGAGGGCGACGAATTTGTTTCATCGGCGGAGCGTTGTGAGGCCGATTATGTTGAAGCATTGGAAAGAGTATGTTTGTCGCATATGAGGTTTTATGATGTTTTCGTTGGCTGCTAACTCGACGCTTAGGGTCCTCACAAACTGCTTAATTTCCATCATCTGCACCCAAGGCACCGAAAAAATCCCTCCACCACCGACGGCCGCTCAATCGTAAAACTGGCCCTTCAAGACGACAACCTCACCCCCTCCCTCCTGCACAAAACCGCCAATCAAGTTCAAACCTTCCTCTTCAGTGGGGCCGACACCACCGCAGCCGTTTTCCAACGGGCATTCTACCATGTATCACGCTCGCCCGCTAGCTCGCCAAGCTGCGCACGGAGCACGACTCGGTATTTGGGGAGCATTCGGAGGAGGAGCTGCTTGTGGAGAGACCGAGGGAGGTGTTGGCGGCGTTGGTGTATACGACGGCGGTATTGAAGGAGGCATTAAGGCTGCATGCGCTGGCAGCGTCGGTGAAGCAGGCTAGGGAGGGGTCGGGGTGATGATGGAAGGGAAGAGGGTTAGGTTGGATGGGGGGGCGATGTTGTTTGTCTACTCCAACTATATCGCGCCACAGCTTTGTGTCTGTACGAATGAAGCGGATTCCATGTGGTTTGGGATCCTTCCTGGAAACCCTGATTTGCCTGTCCATGGCTACCAGATTGGCACAGATTCGGACATATTTGCAACCCTCCAGGAGATCGATCCTGATGGAAGAGCAGCGTGTACTTTGCGAGGTCTCCAGAACAAGTATGGTGACGCCCTTCACGGATTTTGCGACATAGTTCCAGTGATGGCACCTTGGCTTCGTCAGGCACACTCTAAATCAACCATTATCCTCGGCCGTGTTCGAACACATTGGGGCTTACGTGGTATTGCGTGGCCTACAAAGTCTTCTACGGTCGGCTGCAACAGTACAACTTAACGAAAGGGACCACTCAAACCCAAGAGATCGCACAAGAGATGCCCCATGAACAGTACGGCAGGGAGGATGGCATTCCCGTCGAGTTCTTCGACACATTTGAAGAACATTACCACCAAACAACAAGGTACTTTCAAGAGATCGCCTCTTAGCCAAATGCTTTAAACGATCAAAGACACGCCTTGCACTATATCAACTTAGCAGTGCACATCTCAGAGACGCACCGCGTTCTATCATTGATGCTGAAAATGCGATCAGAGGAGGCCGAGGCCGCAGAGATGACCCTGAAAGAGATAGATATTGGAGGGGAGATTCAATACACTCCTACTGTGACTACATGTCAGATTATGTGAGATATATGGACGATAAAGATTGCAAAAATGCAGCGCTGGTGGAAGAAGCCTGGATTACACTCATCTCTAGATATCTGTTCGTGCGAGCGGGAACCAACCGAACCCCACCACAATATATAACCACCGAACGAATTCCCTCCCTCCATAAAACATGCACGCCTTCGGGAATAAATCGAAAATAGATACGATAGTGCGGGGGGAAAGCGCTGTCTGTCCCGGTAATACCGGCCACGTACATACATACATGCTTGATTTATTCCCTTTGCCGACCGAATACGAGGCTTTCCCGTCTTCTGATACACGCAGCATCCTCCACATAATAAGCGGACAGATAGGTAGGCAAGTGGTACGGCGGATAGCTGCGTTGTGGGTCTCATGGCCAGCTTCTCTCTCTCTCTCTCTCTCTATCTCTCTCTCTTGCCAGATGCTATCTATAGCAGGAAAGATTAGGATATAAGTACAGATTCAGAGGGTTATTTTTTTTACTCCTCCACATCCCTTCTTTACTCTCTCTCCCGTCTGTCTCCCTTTCAGACTCCGCAAAATAAAAAAAACAAAACAACTTCATCTTTCAAATCACCCCGTTTCTAGGTTTCTTTCTGTTCGCGTGCGTGCCCGGCCCCGGAGATATTTTTGATATCTTGGATGATAGCTATGTTTTTGGTTCCAGGGATTGAGGTTAAGATGCTGGTGGGAACTGTGGTTGGGTTTCTGTTGAGGCATGGCTCATCTGGTCTTTCTATTATATCAAATACCCAAACCCGGCAGAGGCTAACGACGATCTAAAAATTCACCAGCACCCTCACCCTCGCAATCCCCCACGAAGCCACCATCACTCTCCCGCCAACCTGCACGCCTACGCCCTTCACCACAATCTACATCACCACGTCTGCGGTTACCATAACAACCAACACAACCCTCACACTCCCCACCACCGCTTTAATCCCTCACTCCTGCTTCAGCTACACCTCCGTCGTGCTTCAATCCAGCAACGCCTTCTGCGGCACCACCACCACGAGATGCGGTCCGGTGCCTGATTGTGTGGTGCTTAGAACCTTCACTGCGCCTTGTAATGACCCTTGTTGCCCGGTTACGACGACGGTTACGACGCTGGGAGGGTGTGTTACTTGTCAGAAGGGCTGTGCGACGGTTTGGGAGACGGTTACGCAGGAGGTGGGGTGTGGTGGGGCGGGTGTGACGACGGGGACGGTGACGAGTACGACGACGGGGTAGGGTGATTTGGGGGCGGGATGGGTGTGGGACTTGAGACTCGGTTTTTGGTGGCTTTGGAATAATAATTCAAGCCATTATTTTTCTTCTCAATCTTCCTCTCTCTTTCCTCAAGAAACCAACCACCCTCAAAGTCTCAACCTGCTTTCCTCTTCTCCCCAACCAAGAAAAGAAGAGACAGAAAAGGGGAGTGGAGAAAGTCGTTGCACTCATTTTCAATCTGAGCATCGGACACGGCAAAACCAAAGCAAAAACAGCACATGTCACACGATAACTTTTTTTTTTTTTTTTTTTTTCATTTCATTACCATCATTTCTTTCCCGCGCTGCAATGACTTGGAATAAATGTAAGAAGCCGAACCAGCAATGATGATGGTATTCAGGATGATTCTACAAATAAAAAGCCCGCCGTGTTAAGAATAAGGAAGAGAAACCTTTGAGAGATTGAAGAGCCATTACACGTATGCTCCACCACAAGCAAAAGAAAAAGAACTTTTCAGAGATTGAAGAGGTATAACAAGTATGCTCCCCAGAAGAAAAAGAAAACCGCCCAACCACCACCTCATTTGTCATTTGTTCATAGGGACAGCCCCGCTCCATCCATCCATTCACTCATTCGTTTCCATGGAGAAAAGATAGAGGAAGGGATTCCACTATCCTATCTCAGTGCACCAGAAAATTCCCCGTCTCCTCAAGCTCCCCAGCGCGCAACGACGCAAACGACGCAAGCCTGTCCCCGTAGAGAAAAGAAAAATGTTCAGTTCATATCATAGACATGTATCGTACACGGGGAGGTTCTCCTTCTCTTCCGGTGACTCGACTTCTTCAATCGATCGCTTGCTCGTCGAAGACTCATTCATCCAGACTAGCGGGGCTGGGTAATCTGTGCGTGGTTCTGCGGTCATATCCTCCTGCTCCGTTTCCAACTCCTGCTCCCACTCCTGCTCCCACTCCTCCTGACTCCTCCGACTCCTCCTCCCAGTCCATCTCCATCTCCTGCTTTGACCCATGCTCTGAGTCCTGCTTCGACTCCTGATCCGGCTTCCGCTCTGGCTCTTGATGCTCCTTCTCCTGCTCCAGCTCCTTCCCCTCCGTCTCGCTCTCGTTCTCCTCCGCCTTCTTTCTTTCCCGCAACCTCGCCTTCTCAAACTCCACCAAAAAGCCCAATCCAGCCGAGTCACCCTCCTCTCTATCCTCAGGCTTGACATACAGAGGCCTCTTTGCCGCCCTCTCCCAGTACATAACAGAACTCTTGCTGAAATCTACATCTCCGCTCTGTACCGTCCTCTCCAAGGCGTTGTAGAAAGCATCCGCCTCCTGCTCCAATCCGAGGACCCGGAGGCATCGGATGACCCTAGTTATGCGGAGGTGGTTGTGGTCATGCGGTCTTAGCCAGCTATGCGCCGCTCTACGGGAATCCAATGATGGTCCGACAATCAATGGACTATCAGGTCCCTCCGTTGCATCCAAAACTGCAAATCCGAAAAACCTGAGGATGCGGATGTACGACCGCCTTAACTCAGTGCGAAGCTCTGGTCTAGATCGAAACGCTTCGAAAACCTCCCGGTCGATCACAGGAGCCCAAGAATTGAAGAACGAGGTTTCAGGGAGTGGGAAGATGATCTGAATGAAGTCGTGTGAAGCCTCCATACGCTTTTCATTCCATCCGAGGATCTGATCAAGTGTTCTACCTGCGATGTCCTTTCCGCGGATCGATGGGTCATAGAACCGAATGATATCTCGAGATCGAGGACGAGGGGAGGACGAGAATAATGCGGATCTCATTTTAAGATTCTTGTGCTTGGATGAAAGGTGTAGAGATAACAGTAGATGTTCAATTGAAGGCCTCCCTGAAGCCCACAGCTCAAAGCCTTCCTGTCCACAAAAGAAGGCTGGATGTTTGATAAGGGTATATTATCGATGTTCTGGGCGATGGTGTAGATGCAGTTACTATCTAGACAGGTGAATAAAAGTAAATAAACGTCGGAATCACGGGCGACGTTGGGTCCGGCGCTTGCAGGGGTCAAACTCCTCCAATCCAAGTCATCTATATTTAGAGACCTCCTTACACTCTGTGATATTTTATATATAAGACGAATCGTCTGGTACCCGCTGTCTTTCCACCCCTCATAATCCAACGTCCTATCCCACCATGGCCTCCTCTCCGCGCAACGAACACCCATGGCAGAACCCCCTCAGCATCGACCTCCTCAACAAGGTCCTCCACACTACCTTCCTCCACCCCTTCGTCGCATGGATGATACCTCTCTGCCTGCGCGCACAGGTAACGCCGTGGACGCACACCGCAATGCGGCTCTCGATCTTCTACGCCTCCCTCCTGACCCTTCTCTACCTCCTGAACCTCCTCGGCCGGCGCATCGCATACGGAAAGCCGCGACAGGTCGACCTGTCGGACGAGGTTATCGTGATAACGGGCGGCGCGAGCGGGCTGGGACTGCTGATAGCAGAGGTGTATGGGATGCGCGGCGCAAGCGTCGCGGTATTGGATGTCCGAGAGGACCTGGAGGCCGGCGAGGCGAGGGGCGTGGAGTATTACCGTTGTGATGTTGGCGATCGCGAACAGGTTGAGAGGACTGCGAAGCAGATTAAAGAAGATGTGGGTTTCGGCCTGAGGCTACCCGCGAGGAAAACTGACAATTATTGGGTATAAAGCTCGGAACACCAACCATCCTAATCAATAACGCTGCCATCGTAAGCGGGAAACCGCTCCTCGACCTCTCGGGCGAAGAGATCCAGAGGCACGCAAGACCTCCGATATCATTTCCTTATATCTCCGCTGACGAAAGAGCTACAGGAACTTCGGCGTCAACCTCCTCTCTCATTTCTACACCCTGAAAGCCTTCCTGCCAGGCATGCTACACCAGAAACGCGGCACAATAGTCACCATCTCAAGCGTTGTTGCTCATCTCGGCTGCAGGAATCTCTGTGCGTTCCCCCCTAAAAATCCACCATCCTATCCTACTACAATCCCCACAAGCTTAAAACCCCAAACTAACCTCCTCCCCTCCCCTTTCCAAAAAAAAGCCGACTACGCAGCCGCCAAAGCTGGCCTTGTCGCTCTCCACGCCTCCCTAGCCGCCGAACTCGCCCCCCACCCCGATATCAAGACTGTCCTCGTATCGCCTGGACAAATCTCCACCCCGCTCTTCGCAGGAGTCCGGAACCCATCGCCGTTCCTCGCGCCGGTCCTCGAGCCAGTCGACGTTGCAAAGGAGATCATCGCCGTGATCGATGCAGGGGTGAGTGGCACACTAGCTATGCCTTTGTATGCGAGGTGGATACAAGTTCTAGGCGTGCTGCCGGTTGGCGTGCAGAGTATCTTGAGGCGAGCGAGTGGGATTGATAGGGCGATGGATGGGTTTGTCGGTCGCAGGGAGGTGGATCGTGAGGATAAGTCCCATGCATTATTTGAGGGATAAGGCTCTGTTATTCGAGATATATGATTGGGGGCTTTGCATAGAATCTTGCTCTTGCTGGACAATGGCGAGATCATGTAATGACGTACACGTTCATAACTATCTTGGTTTTGCCACTTGGTATAGGCTATAGTACACATGCGAGAAAACCTGCGCTCTAAGCTATGAAACCCTCCTCTCCTGGTTCCATGTTATGCTCGATAGACCCATAAACTATGTCTCTGACATTTCCTTGTTATCGAAGAAATTTTGACAAGCCGATGTTGACCTCCGTCCTTCAATCAAACCCCGATTCGACCTTGCTAGAGATTCCCCTTCACGCGATACCTATTTGTCACCACCAAACAGACCAGATTCCAGTGATTTGCGATCTCGATACCCTTCATCATTCCAAAAGCGATGCCTGATTTGTATAGAGCACATCCACGACATTGCTCAATTTCTCAATCGTCTCTAATGCGGCGTCATATCCTTGATCCCTTTCTGCCTCATCGAATACTATCAAACACCCTGCTCCTTGGTCTAGGACACCGATGATAACTTTATCCAGAATCATCTGGGATAACTTCCGTTCCACCTGCTGTGTGTCTAGACCCACCATTTTCGCAATGTGTTCGATTTCCACCCGGCTGAATGGTTCGATCACCTTGATGAGATTCTGTTCTAACATCGCGTCGTATAGCCGTCGAAGATGGTTTCGGATGAATGTATCGCTTCCGAGCTCATATCGATAATCTGAGAGAGCTTTCTCGTACTCTTCTAGGCTTCTGTTGGAGTGGGCCCGAGCAACCGCCTTCATCGCTTCAAGGTTCTTCCCCGCATATTTAATAGCATTCTTAGAACTCATCAGCGAATTAACATCGTCCACAAGGTTGAGCATGATCTTGCACAACAACATATATTGCAGGGCAGATGTGGCTTTTTTTGAATCGTCCTGAGCATGGTATCCTTCGAGGGCCTCGATAAAATACGAATACGCTGTGTTGAAGTCCTTATCTTCCGCATGAAGCATTCCTGACTGCATGTCCAACCCCGCCTGCAGAAGCGGTGGAGTATAAACTGACGCAGCTGACGTTCTGGCGGAGGTAAGAGCGGCACGGGCCTTAGACAGGTTCCCCAAAGCGTGGTAGACGCGAGATTCCAAGAGTTGAACTTCCACAAGGACCAATTTATCATCAAGCCTTTTTAGCTCCTTGAGCAGACCGTTGATGAGCGTTAGGGCGTCGTAGTAGGATTGCTTATGCATATAAAGAGAAACGAGACGGGTCTCTAGCTGTTGTCGCAGGAATCCTCGGCGCTCAGAGATGGCCCATTCGATACATGACTTGGTGATCGTAATTTGAATGTCCACGACGTTCGGAATAGCGGCGCAGAGGTCGAGAAGCTGCCGGACTATAAAGAAAACATGAGCACCGGGTATAGAGGAGAGCAAGGATGTTATAACATCACATACCTAGCTTCGCTGTCTTGGCCTTCGCAAACGAAGATAGTGTAGCACGACTCGTCTTCACGAGCTCCGCAAGCTCGACTGCTTTTCTGTGTAGTCGATTAGCAATAAGCGTATTGTCAACTGGGAAACGCATACCTTTGGTCCCGATAGAGCTCTCCTAGACCCACCAAGGCAGTCTCATATTCTTTCAGCGCAGCTTCATTAGTCCCAGGGACTTTGGACAAATAATCCCTGTACAGGGCCTCAGCCTTCGCTGGTTGCATCTTTCCTAGCTCCTTCACCTCCTCTAGTGTCATTACACTAACGCCAGGCATAACTAAAGACTTGCGATATCGATGTGAGATATGGGGATCGATGTATATAGTTGAGCGGGATGAAAGGCTGCAACAGTAAAACCCACCGCAGGTCTAGAGCGAAGGAGTGCTGAACAGGTGAGGGCGCACAGACGTGGCGTAAATTGCTTTAATTACAAGAAGCGGAAGGAAGTTGAAGTGAGGTTGCTGCGCGTAGAATGTGGAAATGCTGATGTTGTTGAAGTGAAGTGGAAGGAGGAAGACAAAGTTGTGGTCCGCGCTCAAGCGTATAGCTCTCACGTGACTGATTTTCAACCTCCACACATTGAAACCTTCCCCAAAGGAATTTTCTGTAAAATAGCAAGATGAGGAGGAGCAATTCTTGAGTAATATGGTATGCTAAGCCTCCCAAGATTACGTTCCTTTCTTTCAAAATCCATTCAACTAACGCTCTATCTAGAAAATCAAAGCTCTTTCCCGCTCGTCCTCCTCCCAACAGGCCCCGGGTTCAAATGTATCGCGACAACCCCGCAACCTCGACCCAGCCCTGCATCCCTTCGAACGAGCCCGAGAGTACACCCGTGCGCTCAATGCCACGAAGCTCGAGCGCATGTTTGCAGCGCCTTTCCTGGCACAGCTTGGAAATGGGCATGTCGATGGCGTGTATACGATGGCGAAGGACCCGAGATCGTTAGAAAGGTTCGCCAGCGGCAGCGGGGACGGCGTGGTGAAGGTGTGGGATTTGGTGAGCCGGGGGCAGATTTGGACTGCGCAGGCACATGAGGGGATTGTTAAGGGGATGTGCTGGACGAAGGATCAGAAACTCCTTTCTTGCGCGAGTGATCGGACGATCAAGCTCTTCGATCCGTATAATACTCCTTCCGGCACTGCACCAATGGCTACATATCTCGGTCAGACTTCATTCACAGGGCTATCTCACCACCGAGAGCTCCCAAGCTTCGCCGCTTCATCAAGCGTGATATCTATCTACGATCTCTCCCGACCATCCTCAACGCCAACTCAGACTCTATCTTGGCCAACATCCACAGACACCATCAACACTCTTTCCTTCAATCAGACCGAGACCTCAATCCTCGCCTCCGCAGCTACTGACCGCTCCATCGTCCTGTATGATCTCCGAACTTCCTCCGCACTCACAAAGGTCATCCTTCGTCTAGCCTGCAATGCTATTTCCTGGAATCCCATGGAGGCGTTCAACTTCGCCGCTGCGAGCGAAGACCATAATATCTACATATTCGACATGCGCAAACTTGACCGCGCTCTTAACGTCCTAAGAGACCATGTTGCCGCAGTCATGGATGTCGAATTTAGTCCCACTGGTGAGGAATTGGTCAGCGCGTCTTACGACCGCACAGTGCGATTATGGAACAGAGGAGAGGGACATTCCCGAGACATCTACCACACCAAACGCATGCAAAGGTAACCCTCCTTCCCTTTAACCCTCAATCCAAACAACTTTTTCTAACAACTAACAATACCAGAGTCTTCTCTGCAAAATTCACTCCCGACGCCACCTACCTCCTCACCGGCTCTGATGACGGCAACATCCGACTCTGGCGCGCCCACGCCTCTGCTCGTGATGGCGGCATCAAATCTGCGCGGCAACGTCAACACCTCGAATACGACGAAGCCCTCAAAGAGCGGTACAAACACATGCCCGAGATCCGGCGCATCAGACGGCACAGACACCTGCCGAAGAACGTCAAGAAGGCTGGCGAGATCAAGGCGGAGGAGATTAAGGCGCTGCGGAGGAGAGCGGAGAATGAGAGGAAACATTCGAAGAAGGGATTGACGAAGAGGAGGAGTGAGAGGGAAAAGATGGTATTGGCAACGGAGAAGTAGAGATGGCTTATTTTTGTTGATATGATGCATCTGTTGGAGTCTCTTCT
Organism: Sabuloglossum arenarium; assembly: GCA_022345705.2. NCBI lineage: Eukaryota > Fungi > Ascomycota > Geoglossomycetes > Geoglossales > Geoglossaceae > Sabuloglossum > Sabuloglossum arenarium. Next base: position 23,698 of record JAJDMY020000334.1, read on the forward strand.
TATTTTCCATTGTTTCAGAGATCCAAGGCAGGCGTTCAGGGACTACACACAGTATCATGAATTAGGAACCATGTAACCATAACTCAAGCCCTACGTTTGCAACGATGGTAGAAATCCAAAGCACCCCTCATTTATTCACAGGAGGCAAAGCCACGCCCACAACCAAGCTCCACGGTTGTAGCCATGATAAAATCCTCAGGGTCATCCCTCGTATCTACAAGCAGATGCTATCTTCGCAAAGGGCATGCCACGCCCAAAGGAACAATGACCCAACCCTGCGTTCATGACGATCCATGAGTCATCGTTGCATTCACAAAAGGCATACCACTTCTACAAGGGCCCCTAAAGCACACTGAAACCCTCCGGCGTTCACAACAGTCACAAACCCCGCGAATCACTCCGATATCCACAAGCATAGCAATACGTTCACAAGAGGCATCCCACGTCTAAAAGCGGATGCTTAAGCACAACCGCCAGGCTTACTCGCGAACATGGAATCACGTAAGAAGATTGAACGATACAGAAATAAGACAACTTTTTTTTATTGCTTTTATTTGTAGTAATGTAAAAGAATAACGACAGCAGCTAACACTCAATCTTCCACCTGGTAAGAGAAAAAGAAAAGAAACCGCCGATATCTACTTCGTCAAGTGAGCGAACTGGCTTTCTGCCCCCTTTTGTTGTAAGGAAAAATAATACTGAACAACCACCTTTTGCCGGACGACAGAAAAACGACCCATCCGCATCATTTGACCTCGAGGATGAAATTTTTTGTAGCTTTTTTTATTAAGCTCTTTCTTGCGGAAAGAGAAGCTCCTGTTCCCGGACGACATAAAAAAACCGAACCATCCGTATCACTTCATGGAGATACAGATGAATGAGAAACAGAAAACTGCTTTTCTGAAAAGGAAAGTGAATACGATTGTCCTCGAGAAAGCTTCAGGGCAGCTGTGAAGTATCCATTCGACGGAATGGAACGGAGAAACAGGTCATTTGGAGGTGAAACAGAGGTCATGAGATCGTGAAATAAAGGTGAGTACAGTCATGACATGGAGTGAATCCAACTCAGGACGGTATCCACGAAATATTCTGGCCATGGGACCCAAACCAGCACCAAACTGCCAAAAACTACTCCTCGCCGCGGTGGCCCAAGCTCAGCCACAGATTGAATTCACGCCGAGCCAATGTGGTATTTCCAATCCAGCGCTCCGGAAGTCGAAGTTCACGTCCGGCGATCTCCATTGGCGTCCGGCTGGCATCCGAATTATCGCGGCCATTACGAACGGCAATCCCGTTCATCCGGAGCATACGAGCGATATTGGAAGCATTGTCTGCTGCTCCGATTTCGCTTCTTAGTCTGGTGTCTGCTCCGGTGTTGACTTCAGTACCAGCTTCACGAGCACGTTGTCTCCCAGCACCTCTAAAAAGGGCTGGGGGATAGTTGTTAGGTGCTTGGAGAACCTGGGATGGGTACATTGGATCCGGCAATCGGCGATGATCGACATGGCGAGGATCAACAACAGCACGTGGGGCTGGGGAGGATGGTGGAGCTCTGATATCTGCAGACAAGCGCTGGTTTCGGATTGGCGATCGGTCCACGCCGACATGCTGGTTTGCTTCATCGTCATATGCGGAAAAGACGGCGTTCCTATTAGGACTCTGGACTGGGCCACCATTGCCGGCCTGGTCCCTTGCGCCAGGACCATAACGCCCGCTAAGAGAATCAGAATCTCGTTCAAAACTTCTACAAGCAACAATTCCTCAAGAGTATACCTTGTATTCGGAATTATTTCAGTCGCTACGCTGATCGTGTCAGAATCGGTGTCGGAGTTGTAAATAGCTTCAGGGACTGCCATGTCGTGATTCTGGGTTTCGTTCTCGACAACACTTGCATCTGGTTCAGATTGTTCGAAAGAGTATGTGGATGTCCTGGGTCTATACCTCCTTGCGCGTTGATGAATTGGCGGCGCCGGAGGTTCTGGTGACTTTTCATAATCGGAATCCCTATAAACTGGAGGGCCCATCTTCTTTTCTTTTATAGACGAAGAAAATGAAAATGACGAGATGTGTGGGGGTGAGTGATCTGGTGTTAATCTATGAAGATGTGATTGCGTCTCGTCAGCTCTTAGTAAAGGAGGCGATGATTGAATATCAGGAGCAAAAGAAGATGATGAAAAAGCTGATGGCGATTGAGAAAAGTTGATGGAAGGAAGGTCGCATGCACCATCAAAATTCATCTGTGATGAAAAAGCCTGGTGGAGCGCGGAAATGTTCGCGTCCTCCTCTGTTGTGATGGTGTCATCGACGTGTTGCGAAAATCCCAAACCACTCAGATGGGACTTGATTTGTGAATGCTCATGCGCTGACGACACATCCTCCTCAAAATCACTGGAAAGAACTTCCTCCTCCTCCTCCTCCTCCTCCTCCTCCTCCTCTTCTTCTTCTTCCACCTCTCTCGACGGCCAATTGAATGAGGAAACAGAAATATTACGAGAACAGAAATTACTTCCTCCGCTTGCACCATCGTACGCATCTCCCTGTTGCTTTTGCTTGAAAACATACGATCCCCCTCGCAAAAGCTCATTATCTTCACCTGTCTTCATCATCTCACATTCATTATTCTCACCAGCTGCTTCATAGTTCGCGCCCCGCTGGACATCATCTTTTCTCCGCGATTCATAGAGCCAAATATTAGAGTCATCGGTCAATGCGTCATCATCGTGTGTATAAGAACTTGGTATTGCTGTTCCGTCTCCATCATCGATGTCCACACGATCAACTGGTCCTGCTTCAGCGACGACTTTGTCCCAAAACCCCCTATCTCCACGAACCACCGGTTCCTCACAGATGATGGACTGTTCTTTCGAGTGACACACTCTCGGTGGCAGCCGCACAGCATACTGCTTTGGGTAGTCTGAAAGTGCGCATTCTATTCTAGTATTCTGTCGCGAAAGAGCAGCTGCGCTCTCGGCGGCTTGAACAACTCGACGCTGAAGGGCGATGCGACGGATTGTATACGATACATCTGAAGGTGTCAGTTCAACCTGCGAAGTACGAAGGCGAATCATGCTAGGTGTTGTTTCTCTTGATCTTGCTTCTCTGGAATCTCCTTTCTCTTGAATCTTGTCTCTCTCGTTTCTGTTGCGTGGAGAAGGCTGTGGAGGTGATGTCTTTGGGGATATGTACTCTGTAACTAAGCGCCCCGCTATACTTACCGGATTTGACTGGTCTGGCTCTGTTCGCAACTGCCCACAGCAACTCCATGCACCTCTAACAGATTCACTAGATCGCGCCGGAATTAGAGCAAAGAACACCATGTATGGATGTATGTATGTCCGTACAGGTACCATATATGTATATACATAGTGGTAGCACTGTTGGAATCAGATAAATTTCGTCATGATACCCCAGCAGAACCACCGCCGATCTCTACTCTACACTATTGAAACCATTGCAGTGTCCAATGAAGTGGTGCCTGATGCAGATGGGGTCAGAGCTCTTTGAGACATGCATCGAGACATGCATTGAGACATGCATCGCAGCAGTTTCTCTTTTGAGTCTTCCCGCCTGAACAATACATACGGAGTACCAATACTAGGGCTACTTGATATCTAGAGTTGAAGTCGTATAGGAAATCTACGTGTACGTACCAAATTGAACCAAATGAACCAAATGAACTAGGTAATAGCCAACTCGCCCAACAAAGCGCTCTTTACGGGGCCTAGGGCAGGGACGTCTTGAATTTTTGCCTTCTCCACGACGCAACTTCGCACCGTCTGTCGAAGCTTTGCCGCACAATCCCACCCAGCCATCGCTCGCTTTGCGCTGCCGTTCGCTAGTCATCCCACTGTGCTTCATCCTTCGTAGTCTCTGCCTTTGACTCTCCGCTGGAGTTCAAGAGAGGGCAAGAAAGTCACTCGAGCAATCTGGTACTCGTTAATTTCCCTTTGTACGTTGGCAGTAGCCAATCGCCGCTCGTCATCAAAGGAGTTGCAAAACCGGCCTCGGTCAACGTCCGTTGCGCAGTCCTGTCCCGTTCCCTCCCTGCTTTCAACAGCATCATCCACAGATGGAAGGCGACTTAAGTCTATCACAATCCTTTGGTGGACTTCGCATCGCGAACCCGGACGACACAGATCCGACGCCTTCCCGGGCGGACCCTACCTACTTCCCTCCGTCTCTTCCGCCAATAGCTTTCCCTTCACCATTTTCAAGCACTGTGTCTGAGCAAGACCGACGACCCAATCCTGCACCACCGCTGTCAGGCCAAGGGTCATCTAGAACACCGTCTCTGGGTCGTCTTCCTCCCGCCGATCTAAGCTCCGGAAGTCCTACGTCTACGGGAGATACCATTCCTCTTTCATCATCACAGGATTTTCTATATGGCAGTCCAAATGCTAACCGACGGCTAATGAATCATCAAGCGCAACAGCAACAGCAGCAACAGTATCCTCTGCAGTCATCTATATCGGGCGTCCAGCAAACCAGCCGCATGTTCCAATCACCATCCAGCTCAGGTCCTCGACCGTCATCAACAATCTTCCCTCAATCATCTTCCAATCTTTTTCCGGACTCATCCATGGCGGCTAATGGGAACTCGTACTCTGAATACCGGCTTACAAGTCAATCTTCACGCTCATCTATGTCAGGACTTCCCACAAGTAGCGCCTCGAGAAATGGCTCCGCTGGTATGCAAGCTGGTGTACCTACAAGGGAACTGAGCCACAGTGATCGTTCATACAGACAGAGCCATACTGGAAATGGACCTTTACCACCCAGAAGAAGTTCAAGGGGACAGGGGAGAGGACAAATTAATGCAGCAAATCCACCTGCTATATCGGCGCCTTCCGGATCACCCTATGATGTTGAAGGTGGACCGTTACCGAGCAGTGAAGAATGGAAGGATCGCGGAGCTGCTGTGGGTGTACGCCAAGAGCTGGATCGCAATGGCAACCCCGTACAGAGATACGTGAAGAAGGGGGTCAAGGATTTCAATTTCGGCCGGACCCTTGGTGAGGGTTCCTACAGCACTGTACTCGCCGCGACAGACCGACAGACGCTTAAAGAGTACGCGATTAAGGTCCTTGACAAGCGACATATCATCAAGGAGAAAAAGGTGAAATACGTGAACATCGAGAAGAATACGCTTAATCGGCTGGGTGATCATCCGGGTATCGTAAGGCTGTATTATACTTTCCAAGACGAACGGTCACTGTACTATGTGCTAGATGTCGCTAGCGGAGGGGAGTTGCTTGGGGTTCTCAAGAGGATGATGACTTTTGACGAAGAGTGTGCCCGATATTACGGTGCACAGATACTGGATGCGGTGGAATACATGCATTCCAGGGGCGTTATCCACAGGGATCTAAAGCCAGAGAACGTGCTGCTCGACGACCAAATGCACGTCAAGATTACGGATTTTGGAACGGCCAAGATTTTGGACCCGCCACGACAACCTCACGATGTTATGAATGGAAACATTCCTTTTGCGAGCCAGAATCAAGGGGACCCTATGGATGGCGGCCGCGAAAATAGAGCGAACTCGTTTGTCGGCACGGCGGAGTATGTCAGCCCAGAGCTGCTGACGGATAAAAATGCCTGTAAGGCAAGCGATCTCTGGGCGTTCGGGTGCATCATCTATCAACTCCTATCTGGACGGCCGCCTTTTAAGGCCGCCAACGAATATTATACGTTTCAGAAGATAGTATCTCTAGACTATGAGTTTCCCAAGGGCTTCCCACCAGTGGCCAAGGATTTGGTAGAGAGGTTACTTGTTTTAGATCCTGCCAAGAGGCTAACAATCGAGCATATAAAGAATCACCAATTCTTTGATGGGATCGTCTGGGGCCGAGGGCTGTGGAAGCAGAAAGCTCCACGGTTAAAGAGCTATGTTCCTCCATCGCAAGAACCAAGTGTCATCAAGCTCAATGACTTCTCCGACAATTCTCAAGGGAGCGGACCAAAAGGTGGACAAGGCCTGGACTCGGGGTTGAATGGTAACTCTAGACCACAACCACGAGTCATCACTGAGCTGCCGCCGCCAAGTCAGCTCGATATCGAATGGTCACCTGTGCTCACACGGACAAACGAACGAATTCTGAAGCTAGGTAACCTGGTCGTATCATCAGCACCAGCGCCGCAAAGCCCGATCGCGAAGAACGGGGTGAGTGGAGAGAGCGCTACAAGTGAGACCCCAAACAAGAAATTCTCACGGTTCTTTTGCGGAAATACAACCAAGAAACGGCAAAGGCTTGTAATGGTCACCTCAAGTGCAAGGATAATTTTGGCCGCCGCGGGGGGAGATGATAAGAAAGCCAAGACAGAGATATCTCTATTAGCGCCAGGCACCTCGTGGAGGATTGCAAGTGACTTGAAAGGCATAATGGCGTGGTGCGTCGATACGGTACGCTCTCTCTTTTCCCATAACATCTGCATACTTCCAATAAGAACCGCCGCTGATAAAAATTCAACTATAGAAAGACAAGCACTACACATTCGAAGACTCCAAGACCTCCAGCGACCCCGCGTCTACCAAATCCACCGTGCAGGAATGGCTCGACATCATTGAGCGTGCCAAAGACCTTGCCATCTCCCAGAATCTCTCTGGCTCCTACTCTGGCGAAGATGCCTTCAACCCCTCGAACATATCTAGTCCCTCCAGCACACTTGTCGGCGATGTCGCGCTCGACGGGCTTGGCCGAAATGCCCTCGGGAAGAGTCAGCTGGGCCTTAACGCGGATGGAGAGCCGACGGCGACGACGAAGGCGAGGAAGAGATTCAGCAAGAGACATTCAAAGAGCGGTTTGGCGGCTGTGTTCTAATCCCCAAGATTTTTGAAGTTTCATTGTTTGCTATTCATTTCTCCTTTTCTTGAGGAGCGAGGTGTGTTGGTTTTAGGGAGCGGGAGTCGTTAATGAAAGGGGCTTACTTCTTTCCCCTGTAGAGTTTATGCGGGGTGGCTTGGGTTTTTCTTTTTTTTCCTGGTGGTGAAATCTATGGTGATCGCTCATCTACGTCTTGATATTTCTCCGTTGTCTTCCTCATCCCTCCTACCACGGTCGATATCGGCCGTGGTACCCATCTACCAACCAACGTCATCACCACTAATCTTCTCACTCAACCACCCACAATACGGTACACCGCAATCCAGCAACCACTTGGCATTTTGGCGACTCTTATCGTTCTTGTTCTTTTTTTTAAAACTTTTGCAACAGGGGATAGCGTAGCGTTTTTCCTCTTTTTCTTTTTTCACTTCTCCTCTACCTTTCTGTTCCTATTCAGACCCTTCGGTCCGACAAACGAGTGAAAACCTCTCCAAGATTACCGCGGGCTTGTTCTACCTAAATAAAACTTAACATACTTAGCTTAGCTTTTGCATAGTACGAACAAGATAAGATATAGATAACGTTCCTCTAGCTTTCTTTAAGTGGTGTTGAGTTTTCATACGTGAGCGGAAGAACTAAACCGCTGATTAACTCCCAGTGGTTGCCCAAAGAGAATCAGACTCAGTTATCCATATGAATTCCGAATCTATTTCTTCTAAAAACTATAAGCCGCAAGCGCTCCTCTCTCCGAGCAAAAATGAGCTTCTATCTTGAATAACTTTCTTCTTGCGGTCTTCAGGCAGAAATGGAAAACAAAAACATTGTTATTATGATGATGATGGAGTTGAATGCCAAAGCATTAGTGGATGGATCCCCCATAGAAGGAATGCCGAAAAAAGGAGCAGAAATGAGATGGTGGAAATCTAGAAAGGGCTGATCTACCAAGCTCAAGCAAACAGATCGGTTTTATTCTTCCTCCCCAAAAAGACCTAGAGGCAAGGACTTCTGTATCCTTCTAATTCCTTAACGCCTTCTTCCCAAACAATTGCGCTCCCTCCACTAGCCTCCTCTCATCATTCTTTCTCCCATTCACAAAATCTGGATAATTCAATGTCAACTCCGTCGCTCCGTTGACAATGTTATCCGCGGCTTCAACGCCGAGCATGAACGAGTGATCTTGATTGCCAACTTCGTAGCGCCAGCTGCCGAAGCGGCCGCGGGAGTATATGCCTTTTTCCTGAAGCGCAGGGAGGAGTTTCTTGAGGACGCCTTCGCGTTCCAGAGAGGGTGTCGGATAGCCGTGGTCGAAACGGCGGTGGTAGGTGGACACAATTTCGTCGGTAGGTTGGAGCATTTGGGTGTTGACTAGACCTTGGATGGAGTCTTTGAGGAGGTTTGCGGTATCGACGGGCTTCATGGATGATTCAGAGGCTTCAAGCATAATAGACCAGTAGGGGCCTTCTTTTGCTTCATTGGAGGAGGGTGCTGAGCCGTTGGCGAGCTGGAGGGTGGGAAGCTTTTTGCTTGTAGGCGGTTGGTTGTTGGGGGAGTAATTAGAGAATATTGTTGCGCGGTAGAAGGGGCAGTCACCTTCAGGGAAGTAAAGCTAATAGTTTCTCCGTTAGCGAACGCAACAGAATCCATTCGGTTTTGTAGATATAACATCGATCTGTGCCTTACCCAACATTTGTCGCCGATCCTCTCAGGCCGTTCACCGCGGACACCCACGCCGATGACATGGGTTGATGAATAGAACAACCCCTTGCTTAGGTCAATCAACTCTTTATCTCCCATGGACTGCACCAGAGAATCCACAGCCATCGTAGTAATGAGTCTCTCGTAACTAATCGTCCTGCCATCTTTCAGGACTACAATCTTCCTATCAGCATCCACCCTGGTCACGGCGCCCCTTTCACCGAAACATGTTTTCTCCTTCGGCAGAGTGTTGGCGACGGCGATCCAGATGCCACCGGTACCACCGTGCGCTGGAAAACGGAAGGTGGCGTTAGGACCCCAATTCCCAGCAGTCTTTTGGAGTATGACGTTCTTGGTGACCGTTTTGAGGTCAGGGGCAGCAACACGCTCCCCAAGCCACTCGCATTGCATCTACGAAGTCAAGGAGGTATGTCAGAAGTCCGGTCGAGAAGCTCTAAATCTGATTGAATACATACCTTAGTAGTAGGCACAGCCCAAACTTTGTAATTATACGGTCTCATAAAGAGATCTGCAATGCCAGTGCCCATCATTCTTACAATCCACTCATCGAAGTTCTTAGGCTTCGTGCTTGCGACACGGAATTCCAGTGCCGCATCGATCATGCCATCCATACATTTGACCTGCTCCTCCTTGGGCAGCATCGAGATATTATTTTGAAAAGGGTAGGGAACCCATAGATTCTTGCAACGGACGTAGGATATGCGTTGGTGAGTGTACCAATCGTCTGGCTTTGGTAAAGCCTCGTCGATACAGTCATCAAAGTACTTGTAGTGGGAGAAAATTACGTGACCGCCAACATCGTAGAGCTAATCCCGAGATTAGGCTTTATACTGACAGGCAGAAGGAATTGAAGAATGGTAGACATACAAAGCCTTCATCTGTGACGTCGGTAGAAGCAAGACCGCCAGGGGTCTCGTTCGAGTCAATGATTAGCCATGAAGGCCCATTCTACGAGAGCAACCATTAGCTCTGTATTGCTTAACATACACCCTATCGCTAGAAAGGGACATACAATCTGATTGAGTCGTTTTGCAGCCCCGAGGCCTGTAGGGCCGGCACCAATGATGAGAACATCGACAGAGCTATACTTGAAGTCAGATACGATAACTGCGTGAACTTCGATGCTGATTCTCGAGGATCAACATACATGTCTGGAAGAGTCATGGTGTATAGGAACTCAATCCTGCAGTGTACAAGTGTACAGACAAGACTCAATATGCAGTCGCCGACGAAGTGTACGCGAGCGACAGGAGAGTTGCTGGTGATACTATCTAGACTTTTGTTGACAATAGGTTTTCAGCGGTCGGTCTTGGGATGGGACAGGTGTCAGAATTTCAATTCAGCAAGGGATTGATGCCCCCACGTTACTGTTGACTTCAAGGAGGACGCAGTACCAAGACAGGGGTTCAGATTAGGGTAATTTTCCCAATATGTCTGAATCGCATATTGGTGGCTTTTCGGCTTTTACTGGCCACGCAACAACAACACCACCGCTGATAGGACCAAGAAAATACTCTCCCTGATCTTTTGCTCTCCACCAAATCTGCTCTGCTTCAGGATTCATCTTCTTTCAAACGTTTTCCTAGCCATCTCTACGCGTCATTAAGTTTATCATGGTCGCCGAAGAAAAAGAGCGGTTATCTCAGGACGACCTCAGATCATCCCAGGAGCCTCCACCAGTCCTTCCTGTCGTCAACCCTACGGCTGAGAGACCAGCAACACCGAAGGCTTCACTACCCGCAGCCTTTTACGTTGGGTAAGTTGGAAATCTCGTTTTTCGAACAGATGAAACTACATTTAGCAGCCTTCTAGTTCCAGAGTCGCTATTGCCAAGGTTCTCTGGATCCAGATTTCAATTAACTTTTGATCTCTCATCTAGGATATGGATAACGCTGAGTTCAAGTGTGATTCTTTTCAACAAATGGATTCTTGATACTGCTCAATTCCGTGAGTGTCCCATTCCATTCTCTTCGCACAGTTAGGAGGCAGTCAGCTAATACACCCATGACAGGCTTTCGTACGTGCCTCTTCCAGATGGAATCTCCTTCTGACAGAATTCTGACGATATAGCACTAAAGCTATAATCCTAACCACATGGCATCTTCTCTTTGCAACGATCGCGACACAAGTCCTTGCGCGGACGACGACGCTTCTCGATGGCCGGAAAACAGTTAAGATGACTGGTCGCGTCTACCTTAGAGCGATCGTTCCTATCGGACTGTGTTTCAGCATGAGCTTGATTTGTGGTAACCTCACGTATCTGTACCTGAGTGTGGCATTCATCCAGATGCTGAAGGTATGATGAAACACCTGCCTTCATCACATACTTGCTCTAATCAAAGCATCTCATAGGCGACTACCCCTGTGGCGGTTCTCATTGTTAGCTGGGCCATGGGTGCCGATGCGATTAACCTTAAGCTCCTCTTCAATGTATCCTTTATCGTCATCGGTGTGGTTATTGCATCGTTCGGCGAGATCAAATTCCATCTCATCGGATTCCTCTTCCAAATCGGTGGCATAGCATTCGAGGCGACGCGCTTGGTCATGGTTCAGAAATTACTAAATGGATCAGAATATAAGATGGACCCTCTGGTGTCCTTGTACTACTTTGCGCCGGTCTGCACAGTTATGAATTTCTGCGTCAGCCTGATCTTCGAGGTTCCCAGCATCCATTTGAGCGACTTCCAGAATCTGGGCCTGGGTATACTCCTGGCTAACGCATTGATTGCATTCTCGCTTAACGTCTCCGCTGTGTTCTTGGTATGTTCAATCAATATTCCTTCGTTGCAAGAACCCCGCTAACTATATATCAATGAAAGATTGGCAAAACTTCCTCCCTCGTTCTAACTCTCTGCGGTGTCCTCAAAGATGTGCTCCTGGTCCTAGCTTCCATCCTTATCTTTAGCACCACCATCACAGCACTGCAAGTCTTCGGCTACAGTATTGCCCTCGGAGGTCTCGTCCATTACAAGCTCGGTGGCGACAAGCTCAGGGACTATGTCCGCGAGAAGACCATGGCCTGGTCGGAATATGGCACCCACCGCCCTATTATGCGTAAGTTGTTCGCGTTCAGCGCCTTGGGTTTGATATTGTTTCTCGTCTTTGCATTTTCTGGCGCTCAGTACACAACATTGCAATGGCAAAGTGGATCCAAGATTTAATTACGGTGGTTTTGATCCTTTTGGGGCATTACCGGCGCGTAATTTTCCCCTTGTTCGTTCGAGTCGGGATTTTATAATGCAACTTCGTAATTGTTTACTTCCTGTTTGCGTCCCTGCGTAAATTTAGACGTTGCATAAGGTATTAGAGATGAAGCTTATTTGGGCTTTGGGGGGTTACTCCTAGGATTTGCTCTTACGACAAAGGAACAAAAGTTGTCGTAGAAATGATCCTTACCAATTCGTTTCTCTCGTTTTATAGATTCCTCAAAAGCTCCTAAATTTTATCTTTTCTGTGGCAGTTCTTTCTATTTCGTACATTCCACAATCTTGTAGTGGGGACCCCTCTTAGGACGGAGGGAAATAGTAGAAGATACACAATTGTCATAGCCATCACCACACATTGGCCACAGTGGCACCAGGGTCGAGGCAATGGAGCGCACGTTCGACCATAACTATAGCTCCGCACTGGGCATTTCGGTCAGCTATGACTTCACCGTCGTTCCGCAAGCCCAGTTGATGGATATGATCAAAGCCTCAGATAGAAGATTAGTTTGCAACAGAATCGTCTTAAGTCTTTGCGTGCTTGAAGATGCCGCCAAGAGGACATGATCGCTTTCGATGTTATTTTGTGTAACCTGACGTACTTGTACTACGCATTCATCGTTAGCTATCAACTGCACGGAACCCCAGAAGTTAAAAATTATTATTGGCTTATCTTCAGCAGAGCCCCCAAGCGCATCATAACGCCATTGCCGAATGCAAACGTAACGAGAACATTAAGATACGTATACTAGTTAAGTCGCATCCGTCTGAGATCGATCTGAAGCAAGGTAGTATCTGCAATTCTCCCATCCTTCTCGAACGAATATCGAATAAACCTCACACTGTTGTTCTCATGTGGACATGGTTCTTGCCAAGCTTTGTACAGAAGACTCAGTAACTACACGATATCGCATGTCCTCTTCAGCTTGGAGTCTCTTGCAGTAAATTACGGACATCACTTGGAGTCACAACACCGTGTGGGGCAGTTTGCCCTGACCATGAGCACTGCGCGCAATCTCTTCCTCGATACACAGGATGGAGGACGGTAACACCAGCGCAGAGGACCACTTTAGCCCGCCTGCACAGTTGTTTGAGCGTCTTGCGCAAATTCCTGGATATACCTGGGATGAAACTCTCACTCCTTTCCACTCGGTGAGGGTTCTTTCTATTGACCTGGTTTGTTTGGTAGCTAATGTATCATCTATCTAGAGCTACGATAATTGGCACATCTTTGGTGTGCGCAGCGGCGAGCTTGATGCGCCATCTGGTGCTCCGTCCCAAGAGACAACGAAACTGAACTCTACTAGAAGCTCTCCACGTCCCAACTCCAGATCCTCGTTTTACCCTTACAATCATTTAAGCGATGATGGCAGCAACTCCATGTCACAGATGGAGGGTGGTCTGCGGGTTTTTGCTAGAATTTCTACGCGTCCACTCTGTTTAGAGCGTGAATATCGTCTCTGCAAGTCGATTACGCAAACATCGGATCCTGATTGCAAGCACATAGTGCGCCCTCTTGACCTTATTCTTCTATCAAATCAACAGGGAGATCAGGGGCCGACTGTCGTCTCAATATTTGAGTCTCCAGGCAGCAATTATTTGAAAGAGTTAATCAATTTTGGTCCAGCCTGGTACGGACCTACGAAACTTCCTGAGCCTGACGGCAGCGGACGCAACCGCTCTTTATCTCTGGAGGATACTCCCTTGACTCTTTTCCTAGACTTTGCGATAGGTGCTTGTGAGTGTCTTGAACTCCTTCATCATGGACAGGGTATTGTGCATGGAGAGCTACGTGGGGATGCTTTCCACTTTAACGTACAAAATTCGGAAGTGAGGCTGGTTAATTTTGGCTCTGGGGCACGTTCGTTTGAGCACTATCTCACAAGCAAGGGCTGGTCTACTTTGTCCAAGGAAGTTGGCGCCAATAACAAGCTTCAGTATATTGCTCCGGAAATGACTGGCCGAATGCAAGCTGAGCCGGACAGTCGAGCTGACATCTATAGTTTGGGCGTCCTCCTCTGGATATTACTTACTCGACAGTTACCCTTTGAGGGAAAAACTCCTATGGAGATTGTTCAGAGTGTTCTGGCCCACCGCATTCCTCCAGTTTCCTCGAGGCGCCTAGATATTCCACTCTGCTTAAGTCAAATTGTCCAGAAGATGACCATGAAACAGATCGATGAGCGATATCATTCAACTAGTGGTTTGAAGCATGACCTTATTGAAGTTCAGAGGCTGCTTGCGGACGGGGACTCCGAAGGACTCCAAAATTTCAAAGTCGGAGCTCGTGACGTGTCATCAATTTTCTGTTTACCATCATCAATGATTGGGCGCAAAGGAGAACGTGACAGAATCGTCAGAGTGATTGAGAAAGTTTCGAAACGGCACGGCGCTAACGGCGCTGCCAACGGTGCATCCAATTCAATGAAAAATGGATTATACACTTTTAGCTCCAATTCCTCTATCTCTGAGGGTCGCCTTGACAACTTGGATACCGGAGACGCATCAAGCGACGGTGGTAGTTCACATGGCGGTGATGCTGGACCAAGGGCAAATTCTGGCCCGACAAATGGGTCCGGCAACACTATCAATCATCTTATGTCAATCCCAGAAAGCCATGGCGATTCGTTTGAGAGTTATTATTCCACGAATAACAAAGACACCAGAAATCGAGAGGAGAGCGCCGATATGGAAGTTTCAGCTTCAGCAGAATCACACAGGCATTCTATTCATGGCCGAGATCATGAATCCATGATTCGCAGGCGTAATAGCCAGAAATTTCGACAAAAGGGCCGTTGTGAAGTGATTAGTATAATTGGGGCAGGCGGCATGGGAAAATCTACTCTTTCCCACCAAATCTCTGTAGATGCGCGGCGTTATGGTTATTTTGCATCCGCGAAATTCGATCAAGCGCAGAAGACTCCTTTCGGCCCTGTCTTGAGGCTATTATCTAGCCTTTTCAAACAACTGTTCTCCGAGAGCGAGGTGACCACCGATTTTCACCATACCGTCAGGTCTTATGTGAGACCTCACTGGGCTGTACTGCACCGCATGCTGGATTTACCGGAATTTCTGCTCGGCCAACCTACTGGGTTGAGTAAGTCGAATTCGATGAACATGCACCACTACTCTTCAAGAAGGCCTTCAGCTACAGAACCCAAGAGGAGAGGCTCTTCACCTACGAGCTTTAGGGGTAGCATCTTCAACCCGGATTCTAGTTCTCGACCCACTTCGGACTTTCTTCGCGGCGGATCCTCGACTAGGTCACTAAGATTCATGAATACATTTCTAGAGGTCTTGAGGCTTTTTGCCCAGCACAAGTTCATCTGCTTGTGTTTAGACGACTTACAGTTTGCCGACGAAGAAAGCCTTGAGCTGATCACTAATATTGTCCACTCAAAGATTCTACTTGTCCTGATTGTGACCTACCGGGAGCAGGAAATTCTGGGGGAGAAGGTCCGGTCAGTTCTCGAATCGGAGAATGCCACAATTACAAAGATCAAGCTGTCTCCATTGAACGAAGAGAACATTGTAGACTATGTGGCGGCGACACTCTATCGACCCAGAGAATACGCCATTCCTCTTGCTGCCGTTCTACAAGAAAAGACACGAGGCAATCCTTTCTACATGCGTGAGATGCTCGATACCTGCCACCGTAAAGGCGCTCTCTGGTACGACTGGAAATCGAGCTTATGGGTGTATGATTTAGACCGTGTCTTCAAAGAGTTTGAGACGGAGAAGTATGCGGAAGTCCTCAATACCGATTTCATTACAAATCGCCTTAAAGAGCTTCCTAGTTCAGCAACATCGATTTTGGCTTGGGCTTCTCTCCTTGGAACTTTCTTCTCATTTAGCCTAGTGCAAAAACTGCTGAGTGGCGAGTTTGACTATAATGAGGACGGAAGTGAAACACCAACATCAAATTGCGGAGGTAAATTTATCAGTTTATCGCATGAGGACGCCGTTGGTGGACTGCAGTATGCGCTACAGACCTACGTTATATTGGCCACGGATGAGGACGATATATTCCGCTTCGCGCATGACCGATATGTGCAAGCCGCAAAATCACTTCGAGAATGTCGGAACGTCCAAAAGATGCATCTTATCGTTGCTCAAGTGATGATGAAATACTACAACCTAGAAGAGACGATCTACCTTCGAAGCGATCATGTCTGCCAAGCTGTTCCGCTTATTCAGAGACGGTTTCCTATCAGGAGTGAGTTCAGGGACTTGTTGTTTCAGGCTGCACAGAAGGCCAGTGAGAACGGAGCTCGCCATGCAGCAATCAACTATTACCGTAATTGCATACAGCTACTACAGCCCGACCCTTGGACAGACGGACCTGATGTCTATTATGACGAGACTCTACAACTGTTCACTCGAGCCGCGGAATGCTACTGGTACCAAGGACACTTTAACGAAACCCTTTCAATTCTCCAAATCACTTTCAACAAGGCCAAAACACCTGTCGACAAAGCCCCATCGTGGGTACTCCAGAGCCGTCTCTTCGCCCAACGGCACGATTCCTTCGGGTCTGTGCAGTCTCTAAGACAGTGCTTACTGTCTCTTGGGCTGCAGATCAGGGAGGACATCACCTGGGAAGAATGCGATGATAAATTTCATAAGCTCTGCCATAGGCTACGTACCACTGATCGTGCAGAAATTTTACAGAAGCCTCGAAGTGATGATCCAAGTCTGATAGCCGTGGGGGCTGTGCTTGTGGAGATGGTTAGCAGTTGTTATTGGTCAGATACCCTTCTCTTTTACAGCCTTGCAATTGAGCTTGTGGCCCTGCACCTTGACCGTGGCACTTTCGTTCAAGCAGGCGTGGGGTACACTCACCTTGCCATGATAGCAGTGAGTAGGTTCAACATGATTCAATTTGCGATTGAGATGGGAGATATTTCTTTGTATTTGACTGGCAGGTCTCACGATCCTTTCACAAGGGGGCGAGGAGGAACCATATACCCCCTTTTCGTAGGCCATCTTCGGGAGCATATTCGAAATGCGATCCCTCAATTGGAAACCGCTATGGAAAATAGCGTAGTCGCTGGAGATAGGATCTTGACTCTGGTTTCCCTCGGAGCAGCGGCGATGAGCAAGTTCTACTGTGTAGAGGATCTGGAGGATATCGAATCTTTCTGCGCCTACATCGCCGAAGAAGTCCCAGCTTGGTCTGACGACACTCGCGGGGGGACGTTAGTTATTGCAGTTCGGCAAGCAGCGAAAGCTTTGATGGGCAAGACTCAAATACATTCTCCACTAGACATTCTATCAGATGAAACCCACAATTCGCAGAAATACATCGGAAAAATCATTGAGGAGTCTTCAAATGGCGATAGACCCTTATTTACGTATTTCAGTTTTGCGATGGCACCGCTATATCTCTATGGGCATTATGACCGCGCTATCGAGTGTGGCAACCAATGCGTTGAAAGCATAAAGCTCCTCTTCTCTACGCGATCCACAAAATATATGTTGTTTGTGAGTAACTACTTCCTTCCATGGCACATCCCTGGGTCAATTCACGCTGACGCACATATAGTACTTCTCATTATCCCTAATTGCTGTCCTTCGACGAGACCAGACGACAGCTGACAGGCAATCTACCATGGAAACTGTGGCTAGGATACAAAGATACAAGAAGGATATTGAAGACTGGCAAATTGTCAACCCTGTCAACTACTTTATGTGGTCGGAGCTATTGAATGCAGAACTATGCGAGATAACTGAAGACTCCGGTGGCTCCTTGAAGAGTTATGAAGCCGCTCTTGACCATGCCCAGATGCACGGCTTCATGATTGAGGAAGCTCTAGCCAACGAGCTGATGGGAGAGTATTGTCTCAGGCGAGGATCACGGAGGGCTGCCCGCAACTTCATCCAGGACGCTATAGCCACTTACCATCAAATTGGTGCCACTGGCAAGGCAAACCATGTTTCAAAGAAACATGAGCAACTGCTGAAGTGGTTTACTACTACCAGGAGGGCCGATGTAGCATGTCAGACTGACTTCCTTGGAAATTCTGTAAACGCCCAATTCCGACTAGACGCGGATGAAACCGATCAGCAACAAATCCGGGACTTTGCCAGTCAAGACAGGACTCGAGACTGGCTTTCGCCCGCACAAAATCTCGATGATGGCAGGAGCTCCAGTTCCGGACTGCCTCCTTCTGCAAACCTCGACATGATTGATTTAGCGAGCATTCTTACTTCTAGTCAAGTTATCTCCTCCGAAGTTGATATCGATAGGCTTTTAGCCAAGATGTGCGAGATTATACTCGAATCCACAGGAGGGCAGGCAGATTTCGCAGCTATTATCGTCGAAGATGAAGATATCGGGTGGAGCATTGCCGCATACGGTGACGCAGAGAATGGAGTAACTTCATTTATTCCCG
The DNA here is from genome assembly GCA_022345705.2 of Sabuloglossum arenarium. Lineage (NCBI taxonomy): Eukaryota > Fungi > Ascomycota > Geoglossomycetes > Geoglossales > Geoglossaceae > Sabuloglossum > Sabuloglossum arenarium. The sequence goes on from JAJDMY020000334.1 coordinate 41,836, forward strand.
GCCGACCCTTTTCAGATGTCGAGGATCAAGTATCAAAGCAGACAGTGCTATATGCCATACGATTCCGGGAAGTAGTTTTTCTTCATAACCTTATTGAAGATGAACGCTTCAGCAATGTACCGGAGCCTTGGTTAGCTAAGAACCCTGCTGGCAAATCAATTATTGCTTTACCCATTATTCACGGAGGCAATTCTATCGTGGGGGTGTTGTATTTGGAGGGTCTTCCCAGTTCTTTCACAGACAGAAATCGAACTGTTCTGCAGCTTCTATCGAACCAAATTGGCATCAGCATCGCCAATGCCTTGCTATTCAAGCGTATTCGCAAAGTTTCGGCATCGAACGTATCGATGATTGAATCCCAAAAGCGAGCACTCGCAAAAGCCAGAGAGGCGGAAGCTAAATCGAGAATAGCTGAGGCAGAGGCCCACAGAAACATGAAGTTGAAGGAGGAGGCTTCCAATGCAAAGTCAATGTTTCTCGCCAATGTGAGCCATGAACTGCGAACTCCACTCAATGGGGTCATCGGAATGTCGGAACTTCTGAAATCTACGAACATGTCGAGCGAGCAGCAAGAGTTTGCAGATTCGATTCGAGTCTGTGCGAATACGCTTTTGACAGTAATCAACGATATCTTGGACTTCTCCAAGCTCGAGGCGGGCAAGGTTAGAGTCAATCTCAGTGCTTTTAACCTTGAAGGAGCAATTCGAGAAACAATGAGAGCTCTAGCGTATACACACCATGATAAAAAACTCGAGGTGGTCGAAAAGTTCAACCTACCTCCAGGGCTGATAGTGATCGGTGACTTCTATCGACTACGTCAAATCCTGATGGTTCGATACCCTACTCCGTTTCATTTATGGCTTGCTGATGCACCTCACAGAACCTTCTCAGTAATTCATACAAATTCACACCCTGTGGATCTGTCACTGTCTATGTAACGACTGACTATGAAAGCGGAGACACGATTAGAATAACTACTTCTATCGCAGACACGGGTATAGGCATCAGTGAAGACCAGCTGAAGCGTCTGTTTCTCCCCTTCAGTCAGGCGGACTCTTCAACTGCTAGAAGATTTGGCGGAACTGGCCTAGGGCTCAGTGAGTGATTTCCCCGGCGTTATGATTATGGGCAAAAATGCTGAGATATGAAAAGGCATCTGCAAATCCTTGATTGAGAACGTTTTGGGCGGAAAGATCTGGATGCAGTCGACGGAAGGCGTTGGTACCACTGTCTACTTCACGCTGACATTCATCAAAGGGTCTGAGGAGGCCGTAGTTGGCAATAATGAGATCTCAACCAAACAGCCGGATCCGATGGCCATCTATTCGCCTCCAGCTGACCAGGCGACTTCAGCTCCGCCATTCTCGGGCTATATCGATCTGTCCCGTGTACCCCGAGAACAGGTTCGAATATGCATCGCGGAGGATAACCCAATCAACCAGAAGATAGCGCTTTCGTTTGTGAAGATGCTCGGATTCTGTAAAGTTGACGCTTTCGAGAATGGACAAGAGGCGGTCGAAGCTTTACGAAAGGAGGCAAAAGAAGAACGCCCGTATCACCTAGTCTTGATGGATGTAAGTGGTCTCCACTTGATCTCCGAAGCAAGGTATTGACGATATATTCTCTAGGTACAAATGCCAATCCTTGATGGATACGAAGCAACGAAAGTGATTCGGAAGGACAAGGACCCGGCAGTTCGAGGAGTTCTGTGAGTCTTTCCTTCTCTTCGCATAGGATCAGAGGTTCTAACGACTACCAGTGTCATTGCAATGACAGCATCAGCCATTCGGTAGGTAGAGTATTCTCATTCGTTCTGGGCCATCTCCAGGGTGATGTGACATTTCCGCCCTCGACTACAAACAACCCATCCAGGCAATTTCTAGGCCTTGGAAGTTCTCAGAGCGGAGAGCTAAAGCATCGGGAAAATACAGGATGCGGATGATCCTCAAAGGATGCCCGTCGTGGTGCTAAAGACATTGCTAACGTGGAATGGTGACTTGTAGAGGCGACCGGGAGAAATGCCTCGAGGCTGGAATGAACAACTATCTTGCCAAACCGGTCAAGGCCGCAACTCTAAAAGAAATGCTCGAACAGTATCTTCACCAGTCGACTGTAGAATGCATGCCAACTCTCCTGCAAGATGCAAAGGAGACGGCGAGTTCTGCGATGAAAGATCTCGGACGCAACTCCGCTCAGAAGCCAAAGAATCGACTGGATACGCAGCTAAACGCAGTGGACTTCAACGCCGGAAACTCGAGGACAGACGCAATGCCGGTTTCACCAAAGACTCCCCTCCCATTTCGAGCACCCGTTATTAACAGTGTTGAAAATGGTTCTAACAAGAAGCCGCCGAGGAAAAACAACTCTGAAAATACACCAAGTATAATCTCTCAGAGCTGGAGATATGGCAGTAGTAACCGAACCTTGAACCAATGGGAGGATTCTTCGGCTTCTGACAGTGGGTCAATAGCTACTAATACAATCTTAGACCAGAAGGCTCCACCTTCGAAATGAGTGGGAGAAGCCCCTTGACAGTTTCCATTTCGTATTCGTTCGCCATCACATTCCCGATGTTTCTAGGCCGTCTCTGCCACTAGAATTTTGTGTTTGTGTCATGCATTGTGACATGGATGGCGTTTATTGGGTTATCTTACTGAATTGTGAACAAAGCTGGGACAAAGCAAGTTTCACTAAGGATCGCTTCATCAGACTTGGGGATGAAAGTGGGAGCGGATTCAATCATGTGTACTCGTATGATAGATGAAGATACCACATTCACTTGCAGTCGTGGGATCCGACCCATGCAACGACGTTAGGCTAATGTGCAATATGTATTCTAGCTTGCATGGCTGATTCCAGACCGGATTCACTGACTGTCCGGATTAAGGTATCTCGGCAACAAACAAGGTCTCAAGTGAGCACTCTAGGTGTGACAGGCTAAGACCAAGAGGGGATCCTCGCCGTGTGGTCTAGATGCCTGGTTGGGGTCATGTCATCTCAGTAAGTAAGGTCGTCGGATGATTGGAGGAGGCACTTGGAACCTGCCAGTCGGGCGGGGGGAGAAAATGATCCTTGTGAGGATATTGGACCCAACGTGTGTGCAAGCCAACCCCCCCCTCGGCCAACTCGGTTCCGGTAACTACCACGCACCGCCGTGGAAAACAGACAGGAGAAAAGCTCGTTACCAAAATCCTCCGGCTCGCTCTACTGCAAGCCAAAGAACTCTGCTGACCGGGCCTAGGTGAGGGACCTGGGAATCTGATCGATCCTGAAGCCGCTGTGCTGTTGTACGTTCTTTGAGAATTTGCCAACCCTAGTTCTTTCCCTCTGGTCTGGATCCTTCCTCCTTTAGCCTATCTTGTTGTACACGTCCATAGCTCGGTCAGACTCACATAACATTCGCCTCGGAGAGCACAGCCCATTCGTTGCGTTGAAAAAGACTAAGACCAGAAACTAACGCCGCCATTTTACTTTTCCCTTGCTTTTTCTATTGTTTGTATCTGCTTCGTTTTAGCTCCATCGCTTCCCCGGCTCGTTCTTCCCTTGTCTCGTTTGCTGCGCGTATATGGAAACGGGATGGCCGATATATGTTTATCGTATTAACATACACGTCAGGCAGGGACAGGGAAACGGAAGTAGAGTTTGTGAGTTTTGGTGAACCAAGGAAGGAGAGTAATGCATGCTGCTTACTTATTCCGATCATGACAAGAGCAGCAAGTCAAGCCTCCCGACAGGGGAAGAGACACGCCAGAAGGTATTGTTGTATAGTAGAGTTCTAACTGAGAACTCACAGGAAGTCCCCCTCCCTTCCCTTGTGAATTCCGGCGGCAAATTTTCAGTTTGCAAGAACGTGGCTGGCAACCTGACTGACGTGAGTTGACGCAGCAGACAGAAAGATAGAGCGAAACTGGGATATCCCCAACAACAACGACGACAATGACAGCGACACCAGTTCCTTCTCGCATTCCGTTTCTTCTCCCTTCGATCGTCCATCCATTCATCCATCCACTAGCGACCTCCCCGCTCCATCAGTGGTATGGCCGTGGTGTGCGGGGATCCTCTCCGCATCCGCCCTCTTGAGTCTCTTCAACCTTTACCATGTCCTCACATGTACGGAGTATATACGGACATCCATACTGGGCGTACATACATACACACATACGAGATGCCACCTTTTCTGGGATAGGATAAGGAAGAGAGGGAAGAGATGGTTACTCCGAGATACCATGTCTTTGGTTCCTGAGCAGCGCACCGGGGCACTGGGATGAGGGGAGTTACGGAGGGAGATAAATATGTTGGAGGGAAATATGGAGAGGTATAGGATGAGTTCGTTATGGCAGCGGAGAAAGACAGGCACGGTTTTCTTCCTTCCAGGCATGTAGCAACTGAACCGTCTCAATTCGTCCGGATGTCTATCCATCCTACATCGTCTATTCTGTCACTCCACTTCATCTATGCTTGCGAGCTTTTGACTATCTATCTATATTCACTTCCCATACGATCATGCCATCGCGATAATATACCACGGAGTATAAGCATTTACATGTGTACGTGTGCCCGTGCCTGTGCCCGTGCCTGTGTACCTATGCTTGAGTGAGGGTAATTAAGTATGCCGTAGTATAGCACTCTTACGACGTAATAGCAAGGAGGCGTTATGGCGATCATGTTGCGCTCTTAAGGAAATTAGGGGGGAAGGTGAGTTTGAGCTATTGGATTAGGAATTGAGACGAGGGTTTATGGAAGAATACGAGATAAATAGGCTTTGGAGGGATGCAGTTATGGTAATTTTGAATTCAATTCTGAAAAATCAATAGGGAAATGTGTTTTATTTACGAATTCTCTCGACCGTCCAAAATCGACACCAAGTTAACATCCCATCCGCCTCCCTTCCATTCTAAACAGCCCATCACGGAAACATTGTAAGATACCCATCCTATACCCGGCAGAACCACCCCCACCCCATCCAAAACATATATTACCTACAAACCTACAAAACCAACAGAGACAGAATGCAGAAAATAAAAAGAAGCCCATTCAAAAAGATAAGACTCCTCCTGCCCTCGCGCCGAAAAGTATGGCGGCTCGGCAAATTGCTCCTTCTCCGTCTGGACCATCGAAGAGAATGCCGCCTTGTACTACTCCACCAACCGTGCTCTCAGTGCTACCGTAGAGTCCGATCCAAGTAGCGTATCCCTCTCCCGGATCACTTCCAGGTCTGTCCACTTCCGCCGTCCTACCAAGACGTCTCCTAGTGCAGAGGAACTTCCCAGCACCGCTGACCCTGCGAACCTCTCTTTAGGAGCCCCTAGCCGCTGTCCATAACGACTGGGGTCTCACAAAGGCACTTCCAGGTACTCCACCCCAGACACCCCTTTAATTCTAGTTGCTCATGGTCCGCACCAATGCTCATAAATCATGGAAGGATTGTCCGCTTGGGGACTGGCGTTGAACCATGGATGAGCTGTGGCAAAGTGATCCGCACACCCCACGCAGCACACGGCACTCCTACTGGGTCTCTCCATTCTGCCCGATCCTCTGCGCGGTATGCGCTGCTGTAGTTGGTTTTCGGTCCACCCCCTTTCCACTCGAGTTGTAGGAGTCGATTATGCGATGCCTGAAGATGCCTATGAAACCCTTTGACTGCTACGTAACGTTTTTCACCGGGTTACCGCCCATCCCGGCGAATCCGCTCATAAGCGAGACCTCCGCCGAACACCACAACAAG
>JAJDMY020000335.1:0-47348 GCA_022345705.2 Sabuloglossum arenarium
ATACCAATTAGTCTTGTATAATGTGATGATAATAGATGTGATAAAAGTTAAAGATCTTCTTTGATGCTGCTTAATAGATTGATAAATCGTTGCTGATGTTGGTAGCTTCTTGCTACGATCTCGCTTGAAAATTTTTCAATGACTCTTTTAATAATAAGCATGAGCTTTTCTCATCCTAATTAATCAAACAAAGCAGTAGCCAGACTGAATTTCTGCGTCTACTGGGCCTGACTACCAATGGCTACCCAAGAATCTCCTCTCGTTCGCCAAAGATGTGGAGCTTTCTATGGGCTTCTCGGGAGGTAGAAAGATGGTGTATTAGCTAGCTACGAGGAGAAACTAAGAAGGGGTCCCGTCGCCAAGACCACGCAGAACGCTTCGCGGGGAGCCCCCTTCCCGGGCAACCCCCGGCCTCCACAGCACTAAGACCGGCTCATGAAATTGGGCATTTCATCACTTCCTGACTGACTATCCTTGAGGGATATTCTGTAGCCAGTCACCTCCTTTATATCAGCCGCCAGTATGTGATAAGGGGTCATATAGGTGAAATCCTGAGCTGCCGATCCACTGTGAATAATCCCAGTCAATGCGCCTTCTCTATCGATGACAAATGCCCCAGAGTCTCCAAACTCCGAGAAATGTCGCTCCTCCCCTCGAACGCCAACAATAAGCCATTCCTGAGATCCGATGACTTTGCCGTCTCTCTGCGCTCTATCCAGAAAGACATCACTTTTAATTCCATTAATTTTTCCTCTAGTAATGTCGGTAGTCCTTCCCTTCTTCCAGACAGCTTGCCCAATGGTCGGCGGTCTTTCTGGCTCACTTAGGACAGAGGAAGCGCAGACAAGTTTACCAGCCGTATTGCATGTGAGAAGCTGTTATACCATTGTTTAGATTAGCAAGTTTCTCCACAAAGGCTTAGATTGCAATTTTCAGGAGCAAAAACTCACACTCGTTTCTCCTGGGCTTCTGGATTGAATGGGCATGACAAGAGCCCAATCCAAGCGATGATTCTCAGATGTGCGACGAAACCCGGAAGCTGCCCAAACATGCGCAAATTCCTGAGTCTGCAGAAGGAAGTCATTCATGTGCGAGAGGATACCCCTTTCGCTTTCTAACTGGGCTTCTAGTATTTGAATAAGCTCAATTTTATGCTTATTGGATCCAACCGGTTTGAAACCCATTACGATTTTCATCTCCAGCTCCTGCAGCTGGGCGTGGGACGACTTGAGCTCTGCCTCAAGGTCTGCTATTTTTTCCTCTTGAATTCCTACCCATTCAAGGTGATCGGGCTTACTTGGTTGTGTCAAAACAATTCCTTTCCCATCCGGAGACAACGGATCCATTCCCTTATCGTCGTATGCTATAGTGTCTCTATTAGAAAGAACAGAACTCAGATTGCTATCCAGTCAATTAATCACAAATAAGACTGTTGGCACATACCTTGCGCTTGGTCGTTGGTTAGACCAGGCCGAATGACATGGTAGTTTGTCATACCGACCAGGATTTCTTGGCCTTGACTATTGCAGAGGTTGATATAGCCACCTAGAGTGCCTGTCTCATTGGATCCTTTCACGCCAATGCTCACGCCCATACCTGCCTTGAGTTGGTAGTGTCCCATACCTAGCTTGCTTGTGTGGCCACAAATCCGATCTCGAATGATCTCAAGTCTGATGTCATGGTAACCATTCCGATCCAACTCATCTCGAATTCTGCTCCTGATTTGCATCAGGCCATATACTTCCGAAGCAGTAAGTACAATCGTTACGTCTCCATCGCCTCCAATCCCACAACGACAACGCCGGACAACATTTATAGATTCGAGGTCTGATGCCTCGTCTCCTGCAAGCTGTTGTAGCAGCATCTCGCGAATAAATGGCCACTCATTGATGACTGCTTCACCTGGCTGAATGGCATAGGTATACATGCTGAATTCTTCGAAGTCCGCGATCTCCACAACCAGCTCTGGCCATCTCACTTCAATCAGGAATTGCCGTATGTCCGAAATTGCAAGATACCAGTTGTTTTCTGTGTGATGTCGGTGAGATGCGTCAATAGAAATTGTCTCGTCTGCTCTGGTTGCAGACCAGAATAGATCTCTCCGGTGGACGACATTGATAGACCGTGGGAAGATTTGATATGACTCCATGACGTTCAGAACTTTCGGCCTCAGGATTGTGTCCCACTGCGTCGCGATCCGATCAGAGCTTTTGATGGGTCGGGTGATCCCCGGCAGATAGCTCAATGGTGCAGGGGCCCCTTCTCTGAAAAACTCGCGATGGTAGAGATCATTCGTTTGTGAAATTATTTCAGTCGATCCAGATCCACTCCCTTCTTGCCGACGGGACTTCATTAATGACCGATAGTCGGCAATCGCTTGAGTCTCTAAACATAGCAAATTGTTCATGTTTAGCCGCTATCTTAATGTTGGGAGATGAAATTGGCTAGGAGGTGAAATGAAAGTGAGTGAGTGCTGCTTAGAGCTTGGTGGGAACGATGTTTTCTGCTCTGCTTAGTAAAACTCACGTTGGTTGTCCGTGCTGGAGCCCTTAGTTTGATAACCACTTGAACGGCCGCTGGAAGACATATCTGATTGCTTGTAGTTTTGCGTAGTGCCGGTGTGTCTGTCGTTGTGGGTTTCAATCGGAAATGCTCTTTAATTCGGAGGAGCGGGGGTGGCAAACAGGAATGAAGAGTCGGAAAGACAAGAAATGTACTGCCTAGTGATGCCAATCTAAATCAGCATTATCCAATAGCCATATCCCATCAATCTGGAGGAAGCTAGAGTGATAGTACCTATGCCTGTTCGTTGAGGAGGCTTATTCGTTGAGGGGCTGTAGGCGAAGAGCCGCATTTGCCAACTCGTCTGACCGCCATCCACGGTTGGAACTTTAAAGATAGAAATTCATTATTTTTGTCAAGACAATATACACTAATTAATCCGCGGCTAACTCTTTCTCAACTGGTGAAGGTAGTAAACCCTCGTATGTCCATGACTTTAAAGATTTAATAGCAAGAGAAACTAATAAATAATCCACAGAGCAAAAAATCATACTCTTTTCCTTAGCGCCGGAATTTATACAGCGCGCTCCAACATTCCTAGGAAAACCGGCAGCATTGCAGCAATATCCAGCACTTTCTACCATCAGAGCGCGAACTACTCTTCGCGATAGAAAAGAAAAACTCAGGAGCAATTTGAGCCAGAGAATAGCCTTTGGACGGTTGGTAAAACTAGTAAAGACAAATAGAGGTACTAATAGAGAGACGGTGAGAAGTTGTGAAGGAAAAGTAGCGCTAGCATGGCCAAACGTCCCCTTCTAAGAAATAGCTAGCAGATTATGGATTTGATGAAGAACTGCTCAGCTCGTAGCTTAGCCTGCCATAGGAAGCCTATATTGAAGCGGCTATTCAAGCAAATAAAAGCCACCAGCAGAAGAAGCCCTCCATAGCATTTCAGTATTCATAAAGTGCTGACTTTGCCAGGTCATCTGCGTCGGTGTTGAAACTCCTTGGCACCCACCAAAAACGGACGCGAGTGCCTTCACATTCAATATCTACGATTGTTCGATGCAACTTCTCAAATTGCTCACCGTTGACCACCGGTTTACGTTTCGAATTCTTGAAGCCATTGCAGACCCAAGTGTAGATCAAATCACTCATGGACTTGAACAAGTAGTGGGAATCGGTGATGATTACGATGTCGTAATTGAGACCAACTATTTCCAGGACTGCGTCAACCGCTTCCTGTGCTGCATATATCTCGGCTTTCTGGTTGGTATGTGTCTCGTCACTGGGGAGGCGACCTGCCCTGTTGTACCGAGAACCTGGGCCGAAGAATACTCCATATCCGCCTTCGGCATCAGCATAGCCATTCCTTCGACATGCACCGTCAACAGAAACGGCGACTGAACGACCGGTAAAGGAGAGTTCCATGGTTTCATCGTAGTCCACATTTTCATACGGACCGTCGAACACACGGTGGTGCACCATTGGTAATGCTCCCCAGACTCTCTTCAGTTACGATAAACGTTCTAGACCCTTTGCGGAGAACAAAAGCAGGAAGAGGACAGGTATGTAGAAGCTGAACCATTCACGCAACGCCTGTTAATAAGATCCCAATAGAGAACTAGAGTAATATCACGCTCGACGTTGGATGCATCCCATACACTCACCCGTCCTATGAGACTCCTCAAATGTCAATTGTTGTCGATGGCCGAAAAGCGAAGCTAAAAGGATGGAAGCTTGCTTTTCTTCGTCGCACGAGCGGAGGATTGGTTGAGCTAATTGCTAGAGTTTCGCGGAATTGAGTCGGACGCTTGGAGGAAGTGAAGTTGAGAAAGTTGGACGTTGGAGGTATGGCATCGTTTTGGCTCGAGGCTAGCTATAAGCAGCGATATAATATCTGCCAAGACCTTTTCGAGCCTCGTCACCACCAAACCTCAATATAAAAATCCCGACATCATAGAAATAGCAAATTATGATCGAATGGTTCCCATTTCTAATTTCCTCTTTTTTTTTAAAAATTAAATGACCTACATCTGCGCCAATATTTTACCTTCCCACCCCAACAAATCCCTAGAATCCTACGCAAATGCAAAGCCCCATTCAAAACTAATATGTTGGAGAGATTTTCTGTTTTTTTTTCTTTTGGTTAGGTTCTGTGCTTCAACTCTGCAGTCGAGATTCTTTCTCGGATATCAAATTGGTGTTGATGAGGCTCGCGAAGCGTCTTGGCAGCTTTTTATCGTGGGTTATTTGCAGGTTCTCACTTCCAACTCGCAACTCCAACTCCGCAAGTCAACTCGGTCGATTCTTCCTTGGTCCGGCTAGAAGAAGAGTAGGTTTTTGTGTTTTCGCTTTTCTTTCTCGTCTTTTTTGACTCGTGTCAGTTTCTTTCGCCCTTTCGGTCGTCGAGAGAAGTCCGCTTTTCCCCAAGACGTCTTATATGCAATGAGTTTATGGGTTACGCCCAACGTTGAGCATGATCTTAACTACTCTTACTCTATTTCTCTATTGGATTTGCCTTATTAACGGGCGTTGCGTAAACAGCTCAGCTCCTAATTACCTATATCCTTCACACTGCTAGCTCTGCCGCAGTCTTCTCCTTCATCCCCGCTTTTATTCCCCGCACGGTCTTGAAAACTTTTCACAATTAATGAATTTTACCAATGTCCAACCCTTACAACCGCCGTATCTTCTCTGCTCAATGTTTACCATGGGATATCGTGTGTGCTAACTATGACGCGGGCCTCTCCTACTTGGTTGAAAACCTCTCCTACGGAGGGGGATCAATGGTCATTTCTGCCAACGGCTCATGCCTAGATAATGGCTACAGAAACGCCAGAGGCGGGTATGGAGTATTCTTCGGTCGGGATTCTGGATACAACAGGTCGGGCCTGCTCTCTCTTCCACATGGTGTGAACCATACTAGCCAGAAGGCCGAGATCTATGCAGCGCAGGTAGCGCTCGACATAGCAACAGCCTGTTTTAGTGTCAACCGCCTACGGGATGGCATCGTGATCATCACTGATTCAGACTATGTAACACAGTCTATGGGCAATTGGATGTATGGGTCACTTTCTAATAACGGAAGGCGAATTATTGTTTTCTGTTGCTAATCGCCTAGATGTGCCGGGGTTGCAGCCATTGGCCGCCACCTCATGCGGGCTGGGTTAAAGGTTGCATACCCATAACCCCACATGAGGTCTGGGCATTACCCCGCTCCAGCTTTTCCGGGTATCTGGCCATGCCCACGCACTTTTCTAGAATAGCTAGAATTAATTCTATAAACCCACGGCTCTCACAAGATGTGTGCGAGGTAAAAAGTTTTTGGTAAGGAACGATAGAAAGAATGGGAATCGCGCAGACCCCGCTAAATTCAGAAGCAGGGTATTCGGAATTGCGGCGTTTTGAATACGACGCTTATGTACGAAAGTTGCCTGGTTCACCAATGAGGTACCGGCTTGTCAATCTGGACGTCCGTTTAATCAAGCAATTCGCTTGACAGCCCGGACTGCGCATAACCCCTCAACCTTGCCAGCCTCTCATCAATAGCCCTCTGCTCCTGATCTAACCTCTGTATCTCACTAATCCTCGCTATCCGTTGGGCAATGGCTTCTTTCTGTTGCTCTAGTTCCCGGATCTGCTGCTCGCACTCGCTGCTAGAGAGTGGGTTGCTTCCCTCAGTACTGACAGGGAAGCTGGAGGATAGGTCGGTAGTAGTTAGCTCCCGCGAGATATGTTGGGGGGACGGTGAGATAACTTCTTTGAGAGCGCCAGGGGGGGTTTGGGGGGTTTTTTGGGGTGGTGGGGGTAGGGGTTTAGGTGTGAGCGGTTTTCGGAAGATGGCGGGCGGGGGCGGTGGGATTGTGCCTGGTTGTGTCTTTATAGAGATGTCGCCGACAAGCTCGTACTTCGATGCGGTGTTATGGAATAAGGATGTTGTCGGAGTCCCAGTGGAAAATATAGTGCTACCGAGCATTTCTGTGACGGCGGGTTGCCGTTGCTGGGCGGCGACATCAGGATGATAGTCGATTGGCAGGTCTTCATCATATGTGTGTCTGCGTCTTCGCCTGAGCCGAGGACAAAGAACGATCCCCACGACTAGAATGACAACTATGGGGACCGTAAGGCCGATGCCGACCTTAGCCCCTTTTGATAGACCACCGCCAGAAGCCATGGCAGCCCCTATACTAATGTTTGTTGCTGAGGGGGTGCTCATGCTATGGGTGGTGGTAGTCCTTATACCTGAGGATGTTGCCGAGAGGGAAATTTGATCTCTGATATCGTGAGTGGCGGTCCTTCGTTTCAGGGAATCGATTGAGGACCAATATCCCAGTAGACCCTTCTTGTATCTCTCTGGCATGCAATCCATGAACTTTGCTCCACCAGCACTGCTGACCCTGTGCACACTCTCCCCATGGACGTTCCAGCCATCGCCTCGTGCGGCCTCGGCTATCGCAGCGGCGTCGGCGGGGGAGAAGAGGCTATCGAACAGCAGGCGTTCGGCTTGGTCTGAGTTTCTAAGGAGTTGATCAGAGACACAGAATGCGTGGTGAGGCTTGAGGGAGAAAAAAAAAACTCACTGGTGGGGTGACAACCATCCGCCGTCATCACCAGGACCGAATACGGCTGATCGGAGGGCATCGAGGAGGTGGTATACGATCGCCATTACCCAGCGCGGGAAACTAAACCCTCGTTTTCGTGGCTAACTAGGGCTTGGTGCAGTGGGGCGTCGTTCTGACTCGTGTACCGTAGGATTACTATTTCTTTTGAGGTGGCCTAGGTTTATATTCTCTCACGGCTGTACGGAGCAGGCTGCACACTCAGGTGTAGAGGGGCGAGGTTTTGGGGCGTTGCTTTTTTTCAGCTGTGGGCTGTCTAGCCCATTCATGGCCCAACCGCCACATTTCGTGCGTATCTAGCTCGCTTGATCCTGCCCACTTGACTTTTCTTCCGTATTTTCCTGCGTAGACTATTACAAATCTCGGCGCGGGAAAAGGTGGCCGGATCCGGAATAGTATACCACAAAGCGGTTCGGCATAAGTTATCTATGCTAACTAGTTAAGAAGGGCAGCGGTCCCGGCCACACCCCTCCTAACCACAACTGGAAGCACACAGGCCACACCCCACGAAAATTTCAATCCACACATAGCTGATAGCTACATCGAGTTAAAGAGCACCTAAAATTCAGTTAAAGCTACTAATTCGTTATTAACGCAACAATGCAACTAGCAAAATTTATTTTTATTTGAAACATGACTGCTATTAGAAAAGTCAAACTATGCAGATGAAACTTAATTGGTGGTGTGTACTGCTGATGTTGCGTGCCCTGCTCTTAGGCACTCTCAATAGGCATCCAAGCACTGCTGGATAAGTGTCCGCTTAACTGATGTTAGGTATATGGCCTGCAGACAGTGAATTTTTGCTGGGGTGTGACGGGACCGGCCGCTGTTAAGAACCCCACCGCCTGGCTCCCCGGTCGCGTGGGATAAGCTCCCATCTGAACACCCTCAGACATTACGAACGGGCAATCCTCAACAAAATATCAAAGGTATGCACGTGGATACATAACGGTCACACAGCCCCATAAATTGCAAATTCCTGAATCTACAGGGACAAGTCATTCATGCGCGAGAGAATAAGGTACTCCTTTCGCTTTCAAGCTGGGCTTCTAGTCTTTGAATATCCTCCCTTTTACGCTTATCCATTCAGGTGATCAGGTTCACCTGATTGTGTTAAAACAACTCCCTTCCCACGCGGGGACAATGGATCCACTCTCTTATCGTCACATGTTGTAGTAGTACTGTCTCGGTAAGAGGGAATAGAGCTCGGATTGCCGTTTAGTTTGCTATGTATATGCTGCTGGTAGCTGAATACTGGTTTCGGGAGGTTGGCTCAGGGGACACCATCTCGCTACACGGATCTGGATACGCAAATTGGACACAAATCCGTTCCCACCAACTCCAGTTGAGCTTTTAACCAAAGAACTACCTAATTCCAGTTAAACCTATAACCTATATAATAACTGGTCCTTGTGGCGCCGCTTCCTTTCTGCATCCACCACCCTCCCTAAATCTAATGCAACCGTATGTATACCTAGAGAAATGTAATTGTGCTTAACTGTCAGCCTACATTCTTTGGTAAATTATATTTCCTTAGCTCGTATTGTATGCAGAGCCTTGGAAAAGTCGAGACTGGAGGACTTGATAGCAATCTAGCCTGTTAAGTAGACTACCTACCTGAATATCGCTAGTCTAGCCTTTAAAGTGAGATACTAACCTAGCACTTTCATATTGCGCTGCTGCTGCACCTTTGTCATAAGGCACAAGCATTCTGTTTTCAAAATTGCGTAATTTGCTTATCATTTTGTTGTTATACCAACTCCCTATAGACTACGTACACTGCAGTCTTAATTTAATATGATCTAGTTGCATCTAAAATTTAATTGGTTTCCCACAAATGAGCAGAACCATCGGTATTTAGTGGGTGAGTAGTCTGTGTGTGAAAAGGGATAGAATACCATACTGATGAACCGGCCTGCATAATACTGGTGTGTCCAACTGGTGTATCCAGATCCGTGTAGCGAGATGGTGTCCCCCGAGCCAACCTCTGGTTTCGGCCTCCGGCTACCGGCGTTCTGGGGGAAGCATTCTTGCCAGTCGCCTTTCCGTTTCTGTGCCTGCTATTCATCGGGTTATGCTAACGGGCGACTCAGGTCTGTATGGAGACCTCGTGAATCTAGGTGATTTATGTTGGAGCAAACATATGTTAGTATCACTATTATGCTCTCAGGGGCTCTGAAGCGCTTCGTGGTCATATGGCTTGGCACCTTCGCCCTACAGAAGCTCTTTCCCCTCTCACTTGGTGTATTGTGACGCCTTCAACGCCATGGCTTTAAGGCGCCGCCACAACCTTTCCAGGCCGTCCGCGACCAACGCAACCCCTAGTTTAACTAGATAAACCTTCAGACCGGTGTGCAGGCAGCACCCACAACATAGTTGATCGATCGGAGGTGAGGATGTTGGCACACCCACAGCTGACTCGCGCTAATGGATGCATAGTATTTCCAGTCATTCTTTGCACACGTTGCTCTTATATCCTCCAGGAGCACTCCATGACTACCAGCCATGTTCTATGTGCATAAGGTATTCATAAGGCATCGATAGTACTACGAAAAAACATAATTTCAACAAAGATGATTGCTACACGTCTTCGAACGCTCCAATCCTACCAATTCCACCCCTCGTTCCGCCAGTTCCCTCTCCCAAGCCTTGGTGAAGTCAGCTGATGACTTCATTGCGTACCACCAGACGGTTGAGCGGGAGGCGGAGGCCTACCGCCAGAAAATATCCGGCCTGGAAAGTGAGCTTTCCAAGATGAAAGTGGCACTTGAAGCGCTGGAGAAAATGTGGGAGGAGAGGTGATGAGAGGGGAAGGAAGGATGGGTTTCAGGAGGGGTTGCGTAAATGGCAGCGGAAGAGCGATGAGGAAATGGCTATTGGCCATGTCACAGGGGTATCAGGGGCACCCCACGATCACTAGAAGGACTTGAGTGTATAGAATTTTCTTAACGCCACAAGGTGACCTGCAGCTTCTAATAGAGACTTGAGCATATGGGATCTTCATCGCATCCCCATCGCATCACCATCACCATCTATTTTCTTTCTACAATAGCCCTCCCTATCCACCAACCTCTATCATATTCCTATTTCCTGCGAGTTGGGCTCGTGGGCATATACTTTGCCGTCACAGGGGATTGAAGATGGGGGATGTTCTACGGATCAGAGATTTGATGTCGGAATGGCAATTCATGATATTCTACGGTCAGGTCGTCAAAGGCAGCATGTATTAATTACGATGGGGGAGGGGAGGATTGGGTTCGGTGGCATATCTATCTTAAGCGGTTTTGGTATGGTGAGTTTGTGGGGTGCGGTTTTCCGTTGGTTTTGTTTCATGGGTGGTGCTGTTGTTAAGCACGGGGTAAGTTTGCTGTTGGGGCAAGCTGGAAGGATGAGAGTGAAGAGTCGATGTCAGGTTGGATCGGAAACAAGAGGCAGCATGCCGTTTGGGGCCATGCATAGACCCGCGGAAGCTCGTGTGTTTAGGTTCGACAAGTCAGGAGTGTCATGTAGTGGTTCAAACCCTCCGTATTCTAGTTTGGCTCCAGCAAGAAGATGCTCGGCTTGCAGATCGTGTTCTAGATGAGTCTTCGCCAAAAGCATGTGGCCACTTACCTAGTTCAGCTGAAAATAAAATTTTTCTTTTGGTGCAGCAGTCTAGCCATCCAAACTATTTTATTCAAAACAAGATGATCTAATAATCTCTGGCTTTTTTTTTTCATGATTTCATGGGGTGCTAGTTTGGTATGCGGATCACCACCTTGGAGTAGATGGCAAATATAAAAGAAAATTCGTAAATACACAAGAGGGAATACCCTGGTTTGCTCCCGGTTATCACCGAGAATGGGCCACTGCAATTGTGGAGCTTTCGTCTTGGTCATCCTGCTCATTTTCCTCAACGGCTTTGATAGCTCGTGCTATTGACCGCGTGCGTCTAGCTGTAGGATCTAGCAACGCACTTCCAGGACGTTTTCGACTTGCTGGTCCCTCAAGAGTATGAGCGCCTGCCCCACCTCTCTGTCCGGCAAGTTTCTCCACAGCAACACCTAAAGTAATGATATCATTCGTCCCTTCTTTGGGTATATGCTCTCCCAACTCTTTGGCCGTCGCATCGTTTGAACGTAATAACTGTGAAATAGGGTAAGGATTCTGGAGCTGGCCCCATTGTGTCTGCAACCTGTAGCTGTTTCCTCGTACTCGAAGGATACGGCACGGAATTCGGAGGGAGGCAGTGGATTTTCGATTCGCGTCGGGAACTTTTAATATGGTGATATCACCTACTGCAAAACAGACAGAAGGGCTTTTCCGCTCTGGCTTCTTGACCGTTTTCGCAGCGTTGGTTTTATCGCTGGCTACGACTTGCTGTTCGGCAGCGGATAACTCGGTTATAATTCCTTCCATTGATGAAGATATTTTCTCGAGCATTGATTCGTAGTGCTGGATACACGCTTTCGTTGTTGGATGGTCGGTTCCAAGGGCCATCTTGAAACCTGCGCAAGCCCTCTCATACAGAACGGTTGCTTCGTCGTATGACTCTGATTTTGAAAGAAGGAACGCAAGGTTGTGAACGCTGGTCAGCGTGTCTGGGTGGTCTTTTCCAAGCGCCTTCTCCCTCCCGTCCAGCGCTCGCCGGTTTATCTCCTCTGCCTCCTCGTACTTGCCCTGATGCTGAAGCACCCCAGCCAGATTGCCGACGCTAGTCAGTGTGTGTGGGTGGTTCTTTCCAAGCACCTTCTCCCTCCCGTCCAGCGCTCGCCGGTTCATCTCCTCTGCCTCCTCGTACTTGCCCTGATGCTGAAGCACCGAAGCCAGATTGCCGACGCTGGTCAGCGTGCCCGGGTGGTCCTTTCCAAGCACCTTCTGACTCCCGTCCAGCGCTCGCCGGTTCATCTCCTCTGCCTCCTCGTACTTGCCCTGATATTGAAGCACCAAAGCTAGAATGCTGACGCTGGTCAGCGTGGCTAAATGGTGATCGCCCAGCAGCTGTTTCTTCATCGAGACTGCTTTTCTGACCATCTCCCCCGCTAATTGATAACTTCCTCGAGCTCGAGAATACGATGCCGTCCTGTCAAGAAGTTTCGCTTGTTGGAGCCTAATAGATCGATCGTTAACATCGAACGTCGCTACAGCTTGCGCGTGAGGGAACAACACTCCACATGTGTCCCAATTTTTATGATCTTCGCCGTTAGGGAAACTTTCCGAAAGTACGTTGAGGGCCTGCTGCTCCCATTTTTTTACCTCCTGATGCAAGCTTAGCCACTTTCGCGACGATAATTGCACCAGCCTATGCATCTCGAAACTCTCTCCGTCATTGCTAGTTGCGATAAGTGAGAACGCATTCAGCCTTTCTAATGCATCTTCAAATTCTAGTGAGTTCTCAACGTTCTGATATAGAAGGAATTTGGGGATACCCTGCCGGTCAAGGACACACATGAGCGATAAAAGATCCGCAGCCCCGGTATGTTGTTTCTTGATCTGGTCAAATGTGATTTGCCAAGCGATAACCACTGAATTTGGCACACCGGGGTCCCTTCTGAGATCCCCTTTGTCTTTGCTCAACAGGTTCGCCTCGTTCGATTCGCTCTGGCGAAAAAGATCAAAGTACTTTGAGATCGTCATCCTCGGACTATTCACGGCGATATAGGCGGAGGCTTGGGTAATGGCGAGAGGATGGTACTGCAAAGCCTTGACCAGCGGGCCAGAATTTTCGTCGTTTGACTGATTGTCTGGCAGCTTCTTCTGCAACAGGAGCTTGGCATCTCCTGGCTTCATTCCCCCAACCATGATAATGCGTTCAATATCGTCAGTCAGCCTAAATGCGGCACTTTTGTCCCTAGAGGTAATAATTATCGATCCATTTGAGCTTTGGGGAAGATAGCTCGCCAGGACTGTTGCAGAATTTGCTTGATCATTCCCTTGAGATGACATATCTGTTGGCCGGGCAAAGAACATCTCTGCGTCGTCAGCATTATCCAATATCATGAACCAGGTGCCACTGTTGTCGCTCTCCAGCCATTCTGAAACCAGATGTAGGACGTCTACTTTCGAATCATCCCTCCCCGATATCTCTGCTTTGTTGGCGATAGCACGATAGGCCTGGTCAAATCTGGCCATGTTGCTTGCATGTACCCAGAACACCCAGGTTTGGGGAGACTTCTGTCTCAGCCGATACGCGTACTCCACAGCTATTTGTGTTTTTCTATTAAGGAGTTAAAAAGGGGCATACCATAGAAAATGGAAACATTACCCGATGCCGCCCAAGCCTATCAGGGCAACTCGACGATGACAGTCGGATCCAGATAGCTTTTGGTCGATATCGTTGAGGATGTCCTCTCGACCGATGAATTTTGGATCTCTTGGGAAAGGCATCATCATTGAAGGCCTCAAGATGTTTTGCACGGTGCCTGTGAAAGCTAAATAAGCTGTCTTATTCCCTATACGATATCTAAACGAAGCAGTGGTTGTGTATATGCCTCGAGCGGATTAGTGATCACTAGATTACATACGTAACCTGGACGCGACAACCTCTGCTGCTGCAGCCTTAAACAGCCTCAATTTCTCCACCACGCTTTGGTATGTCTTGTTGTTTTTGTTATCAAACTTCACGATTTGGGAGTGATCTTCATTCACTGGGATTTTAACTTCCATGTTGTCGGGAAGCTGCAGCAACGCCGATTCCGAATCAACAGCGGTGATGTAAGGGCCTGTCCTACCCCATGTTTGGTCCTCTAGGCTCTGAGAGAGAAGAATTAGCAAACGAACATAGCGCGAAGCTGAACCTCTTCAGGTATAGATTACTCTTTGCAGTCGCCTCGTTTGCTGCGTTTCGTAAAAACTGACGATTTTTCTATCCCGGATGAGATTCTTGAAGTCAATTAATTGAGCTGCCAGCAACTGGGAGTTGAGCTCGATTTGTTTCAGAAGACCGGCTCTTGGGTGTTGGACACCGCCATCAAGCATGCTCTGGATATCATCTACCACTAGTCCTGCATGAGGGGTGGCGAAAAATATGATTCCGTATGTAGCCTTGTGAAGAGCCGCAATTGTTGGGTGATCATCTTCGTTGGCCCGCACAGCTTTTACCAAACACTAGGGAACATCGATTTAGAATCCTCGCTTTCAATAGTTACGGAAGGTAGGATCTTCAGACAATATCAGACTTACATGGGCTAGTATAATCCCACCGAAGCTATGAGCGATAAAAAACAATGGTCTCTCTCTCTCCTGAGAAGCAAAGTTAGTTATTCTATTATACACAGGTAGGCAAGGCCTCAAATCGGAGAATGATGAACTAGAAACTCACTTGCTGTGTACGTCTCACTTTTGTCAGTTCTTCCATAAACTCCCGGCCATAGTCTAGGATGGCGTGAACACCGTGGCTTTGGAGCTTGGAGTTGTAGCCGTATATCATGGTCCGGCAGCGTGGCATGTCCTTTTGGAAGAAGTCACAGAGCCACATGCGACCGAGATTACCCTTTCCTCTCCATGACCCAAATGCATGTCCATTCAGTCCGGTGATTGCGATAATGCTTCAAACATCCAGTCAGCTCTTACGAGATGCGAGCAGGTTCTGTTTACTCAGCTATAATGGGTGATCCCTGTGCAGTAGGATAGAGAGGAGTGAATCCGAAAAAGTGTCGGTCAAAGTTGATGTCCGTGCCAAGCGCCTTCCAGCTCTTCAGCCGTGTCAGGAGGGATTTCGGTCACCCGAAATACGATGGATTTGCTGGAAGCCATGCTGTAGAGCAGTCGGCAGACCGTGCTGCTCCCGATGCCGACCGGAGGATATCCCACTGCGATAAAAGTCGGAGGACCGAAGGCTGAAAAGATGGAATATTCTCGGGAGTGGCACGTGCAGCCAGCCTCAAAAAAATCCATGCAGTGAGGGATTAATGCCAGCCAAGAATCTACTAAGAAACTCCGTATGGAGGTTTGGCGATCACCAGAGAATTATGCGCAACGTACAACACAACAAAAATTCAGAGGAGCCCTATCTATGTTAGCTAACTCTTGCTCTCACTTTACCCAAAAAGTTTGAATATGTTTTGGTATAGTTGCGTTGGTTCGGGGTGTTCTTGCATCGGTCCACTAGTCGAAAATTTGGTGTCGCTTCGCGATTTACTGCAGGGTAAAGGCGGCGATGAAGAATTGAGGGGCATCTAGCGGCTATTCTAATAGCCGTGACTCTAAATAAAAGCGGCGGGAAGTCAATTCAGGTCGCCTCCACAACCACATCTCTTCGCCCATAGCCTTCTCAACGAATAAACATAGGTAACACTGCTCTAGCTTCTTTCTAGATAGGCTACGGTAATTAGATTGCTGATTTAGACATCCGTCACTAGACACAGCACACCTCTCGCCGTTCCGCCCCTTCGTTCCCGCCCGCCACCCTGCACTGAACTGCACAGCACCTTCACCGAAATCCACAACGACAGACACAGCAGAACCACACGGAGCTACAATCTAGTAAACATGTCCTCCGACAGTCGCTCAAGTGGTTATCAATACAAGGGCTCCGGCACGAACAGCCAGGGTGAGAGAACAGAGAATCCCGGTCGGCTTTCTTCGATTTGAGAGCTAGCCTTTCTCACAACCCAGCATAGGGAATCACTACTGCGCTCGCGACTATGGTAGCTCTGCCGCGAATCAGAACTCTTACCATTACTCCAATCGGTACGTATCTAACTAATTAACCTCTTCCTGTCTATACGGTCTACCGCGACCTAGTTCCCGCATCTCAGCCTTCTACAGTCATCAAGCTAACTCTTCATCGTTCCCAACATCTAGTGACGGAAGCTATTATTACAGCAACCCCAACGGTAGTTCCCACCTCCTTCCTTCCGACCGAAAAAGAGTTCCTAGAGCTGACGGGTCTGGCTGCTGAGCAGGATCGACCTATCACTCCAGTTCTTCCGGCACAGCTACCTATACTCCTCCTTCTGGATCGTCTTCTGGGAGGTCCTCCGGACAGTCATCCGGAAGCACTGCGGGAAACTCTGCAGGAAGCTCTGCAGGTAGCTCTGCGGGAAGCTCCTCCTCCAAGAGTTCCTAGAGATCTCATCCACGTCTCTTCGAGGGAGATCGACACCGTGGGAGTGGCACAACGATGACCCTTAGCACGATGTGCTAGTTTGCTGCTTGGGGTATTCTATCAGAGCAGTGCGAACCGCCCGATACGGAACGTTCCTTTGGTACGATTGTTATTTTTATCAACAAACGAACACAGAAAAAGAAGAAAAAATGAGATGAGATGAGCTGGGTTGGCTGAAATCGTTTCTCACGCTTCGATATTCAATGGCTATATACTTAGTTATCACACTCTTTCATCAGGAGAAAGTAGGCAGAATTAAATTTAATGCTTCAATCCCGCTCGACACCTACCATATCCCTGCGTCCTCGGGAAAACATTAGAATATCGGGTCACAAATATTATTCCATCTACTAACAGCATCGGATTCTGTGAAGATGTTCGCATGCTGTCAGATTGCGACTAGTGGATACATTCTCTCTTTCTTAATTTAAACTTTCAATTTTTTATCTTTGAAACTTTTTTTTCAAGTGAATCCCACTGACGTTTCTGTGGGTTTCTGTTGGGCCATGAATCGCCACTGTGCAGGACGGTAAATGAGTCATGAGTCGAGTGGTGAGGCCACTGCCAATGTGTTGGCATGTCCAAGCACCTCAACCGGCCCACAGCGTCCTCACCGGCCTCACCAGCTATTTATAAATGACCCCAATCCCTCCTTACTCCTTATATATGCTTAGGAACGCACACAAGACCCATCTATTACTCAAGGTTCGACGGCCTGCCTCCGCTTGCCTCCGCCGCAGTCGCTAGCCACCACAACATCCAAAAAAATGGCAGATGAAGAGGACTGGCCACCGCCGTATACACACACTGTCGGCACCGTCGGCAGCGTGGATGTCGGCCCTGTGGCTGTTGGAGCTAGGTCCGCTCGAAGCCGTAGTCCGGCTGCGCGCGTTGCCGTTCCTGGTGCACGTGTTGTCGTGCCGGAGCTCGCAACTACTCGATCGAGAAGGTACGGCACAGAAGAGCAAAGAGGGAGGTGCGAGGGGCCTGGCAGGTGAGTACAAATCAACCGCCGCTCGCCAGCTTTCTCTTCTTTCCTTTCCTTTCCTCTTTTCTCTGAGCCCACGACCCCGCACACAAACATTTTTTTCGTGTCTAAATCCACTTTTCGTGCCCAAAACCTTTTTTCGTGTCCAAAATCATTTTCTTACCGCCGACATGGACGAACCCACTTGCACTTCAAGTGGGCATTGGGATCGATTTGCGAAAGCCAATCTGATCCTGACCTGCTTGGTCACGATTGTGACAACCCTTATCTGGTGGCTCAGACTCCAACTTAGAGTGTATGCAGCTTTTACTCCTAGTCGCTGCACTATGGCTAACGGCAGTTATTTTTTCGATATAGTCCCAGTCGCTGGGCCAGGATAAGCAGCCACAGATGGTTGCTACATCTCTTCGAACCCTCCCATCCCGCCGACTCCGCCTCCAATCCCGCCGATTCCGCCCCTCGTTCAGCCAGCTCCCTCTCTCAAGCGTTAATGAAGTCAGCAGATGACTTCATTGCGTACCACCAGACGGTCGAGCGGGAGGCGGAGGCCTACCGCCAGAAAATTTCTGGCTTGGAAAGCGAGCTTTCCAAGATGAAAGGGGCGGTTGAAGTGCTGGGGAAATTGTGGGAGGAGAGGGGAGAGAAGAAGGGTGAGGAGAGGGGAGAGAAGAAGGGTGAGGAGAGGGGAAGGAAGGAGGGATTTCAGGAGGGGCTGCGTAAACGGCAGCGGAAGAGCGACGAGGAGATGGCTATTAGCCGTTAAAATTACATTTTTTTTCTTTCGCTTTGTTTTTCTTGTTGGCTTCGGCTGTCGCTCATACGAGCATTTCCTTTGTTTATTGCGTGTTTTTCTCCTGCTAGGCTTCGGCCGGTCCACTCCTTCTGTTTCTTTTGTCCTTTCCTTTGTCTTCTACATCTGTTGTGTGCTTTCCTGTATTTTAGACTAAATCTTCTCCACTCTGTCCCAATGTCGCCCTACAGCTCCGCCGCCTTGTTGCATGTGCCTTTGACCTGTCCGCAATGTTGTCCCTTGGCTGACTTCTGTCTCTCCTCCTCTAGCACCTGGATAAGCGTGCAGCTCCAACAGATCGAGGCATGGCCTTCCAGCTCCGTTTTATCTCAAACGGGCCTTGCTTGATGACGTCTAGCTTGGCTGCCTGTGATACATGATATCCGGTATCGATTGCCTTTACTAGACATGAGTAGACTCCGTAAGAGTAGTTGCTGGAAGAACGTTCATTCCCACGCACCTTAATCAGCTTATTACTTTCGTATCCCTCCCCCCCCTACCCTACCCTCCTTCCAAGAACGCCGAAAATAAAATTGGAAGATTGAAAATTGCGCGTTTATGGAGACTTGTGTGGTTATTTTCTCGCAGTTTAACTAATGAATGGAATGTCTCCAAGATAAATCGTGATTATGCTTATTTTTGACATCCCGATCGACCGTCTTGGTGCTTGCGTATGGAGTTGATCACTGTGGTGTATTCATGGAGTTGTTGATCACGGTGGTGTTCTTTTCGCCACACACCGCCACATACTGCCACACACCGCCTCAAGACAAGTGGCGGTGCGCAACAACGACTACCCACGCGACGCCTTCACAAGTTCTGTTTTGAAAATACTTTACTCTGTTTAATCGTAAAAGTTTCCGACCGTAAAAGTGGTCTGGTTGATGTGGTGCGACGGTTCTTTGAAAATTGGTCGGACGTGGCTAGGTTACCATAGTTATGCACCCCGTACACTAACTACGGCGGTTTGTGCACGGGCCATTCTCCACCCAGCCAACCTCGCATGGCTTCAGCGATCGATTTGATCCATTGCTGCTCACATGCATGAGAATATAAGCCAGCCTTGGTCTTTTCTACCTAGTCTCTTTCTACTTGGATTTGACTCTCCTTGGAAGAGGCCCTCTGCCTCAAAAAATATTTCGGCAACCGATTTCCTCTCCGCTCGGTGTCGGCGAGAGTTGATGTTCGTTTCCTGCGCTGCCTTTGCCATTCGCACACATCATTATTGGATAAGGAGCACAAAGGTTGCATGAAGGATTCATGTTATCTCCAGCCTGGTGGTGCTCTCAGCCGTGTTGAGTTTGCAGCCTCGTCCTCAGTCTAATGGGAATTGTTCTCGGCCTTGCCAAGTCTAGCCTTGTCCTCAGCCCCAGCAGGCCCACAGCCTAGTTTTCTCCCAATCTTTCTTCCAACATTTCTCTCTGTCATCACTGCATCTACCGCATCTATCGAAATATCTTTCTCAATTTTAGATATGGCTTCGTCAGTGGTACATTCCTTGCCATCACATCTATCTGGCTAACAGAGGGTAGGGGCAGCAGAAGCTACATATCGATAGATCCCTGGCAGCTTGCTAAGGAACGCTACGTGGAGGACCTCATCCAGGAGGAGAAAGCCTTGTTTGATGGAGCTTCCGCAGCATCACTAGAGACTTATTTCTACAGTGCCAGTGCTGTGGAAAAGGCCAACAGAGCAGACAGCAGATCAAGAGCCCTCCTTAGACAGATGCAGCCAATTATTGGATCCATAGAAGAATATGGCAAGGCCCTTGATGTGTACGCAAACGTCAACCCTCTTGTCCTAAGTCCATTATGGGGCAGCATCGGGATTGTTCTGCACGTTGAGTTTACCTTCTCACCCTTCCACTGACGCTAGGTTTGCGATCACTAACTCGATCAGGTAACAGCTTTCAAGTTCGTTTGGGAAGTATTTTGAACGAATTGTAGACATGTTCGAAAGGATAGGCGACGTCCTTCCGAGATTTCGTGTCTATCAAAGCTTGTTTTCCAATAATCAGCGCTTGCTGCATGCTCTATCTCAAGCGTATTTTGATATCATACATTTCTGTACAATTGCGAAGCTTTTGTTTCGGAAGGCCAAGAAGAATACTGGTAATTTATCTAATTTTATTCCGTTGCAGAACCAGTAGCTAGGCTGACGCTGAGACCCTGCCACTTCTTCTTTCAGGAGGTATCTCGCTCAAATTTCTTTGGAAACCTTTCAACGAACAGTTCATCGCAATTTTAGGAGTCTTTCGCAGTCACAAAGAGAATGTGGAATAGGAAGAGGGCCTCGCAGATATGATAGAAGCGTCTGAATCAAGGGCCATGGAGCGGGAGAACAGGGAGCGGAGGATTATAGAGAAGAAGCAAGAAACTCGGCGACGATTATTAGCCCTATTGTCGTGCATCGACTATGAAAGCCAGCACTGGAGACTTCGCCAGAGAAGACAGGAAAATACTGGCAGGTGGCTATTTCAAGACGAAAGCTTCGAGGGATGGATGAAGGGAAGAGATTCATCCTGTCTTTGGTGCTACGGCATACGTAGGTCTCCCCTATCTTGGCTTGCTATTTCTGGTTTTCATGCTAATTAATCACTACTTAGCTGGCTGTGGGAAAACTATTCTGACGTTTGTCCTTCAATCTCCGGCACTGAAGACCTGATATCTAACTGTAAACATCTACAAACAGAATAGGCGTTGTTGATAGCATCACTTGCATCAACGAATTGGGAACGGCCACAGCGTTTTACTATTGCGACTACTCTGACTCTAGAACCCTCAAGCCAGGGGGGATTCTCGGGACTATTGCCAGGCAGCTATTGGAGATATGTGGCGACATGCCTAGCGAAATTGAAGAACAAATCACCCTGTCATACAAGGACGGCACCAGGTCACCCTCAACCGCGGACTTAATCTCTATACTTACCTCGTCTCTTTCACCATTCTCTAAAGTCTTTATCATAGTTGATGGCCTTGACGAGTGTCAAAAGCATGCCCGAAGAGACGTTCTGCATGCGCTAGAACAACTCATTCGGCTCAACCAGATAAAGATCAAGCTATTTGTGACTAGCCGCGATGAGGCTGATATCAGGGCGTCACTTACGGCACATTTCTCCATTCATCTGGTGGAAGGCAATGTCATGCCAGATATAATTTATTTCATCAGAGAAGCTGTTTCGTCCAAGCAGCAATCTGGAGACTTGAAGTGTGACGATCGGTAAGCCAAGGAAATCGTCATGGCCCTTGTAAAAGGAGCTGGCGGAATGTCTGTCCTCGAGTCTACCATAGTCACAAGAATCGAGCTGACTCAAATTACCTATTAGGTTTCTATGGGTCAGTTTCCAGCTCGACGAACTCTGCGAAGCAATTTCAAGCCATGAGATTCGTGATGCCCTCAAAACCCTCCCAAAAGATCTGGCGGACACATATAGCCGGATTATGACGAAGATAAAGAATTCGAAGAAGGGGTCACAAAGAATGGTCCTAGCACGGAAGATATTTAAATGGATAAGTTGCGCCAGACGCCCCCTGTCGATGGAGGAATTGAAAGAGGCTGTCGCGTTCGAGCCAACAGATAGATTATGGGACAGCGAAAATATTCCTTTAGATGGCCTATCGTTGATCCAGGCCTGTGGAAACCTCGTCGTTTACGACAGGGATGACAATACAGTCCGATTGGCACACTATACGATTCAACAATTTCTGACCTCACGCTCGATCGATGGCAATGTCTCGGAGCTTCAGTTCCAGCTAACAGAAGCTGAAAATTACGTTGGAGAGGTATGTGTGGCATGTCTTTTGCGGACTTCGAAACCCAAATCACCAAACGGGAAAATGCCATTGTCGAGATGCCTGCCCTCGAGTGGGCGTTGTCGAATCCGCTGCCACTTTTGGGAAGCTTCAGACGGCCTTTTTTCACTTTCTGGCGTAATTTACAACCAGGATGTTTCAACAGCTCGTTGCATCGCATCGATTACGGCAAATATGCCAGTATCAGAAGACGCCCCGCCGAGCCGTTACAAAACAAATATATGCTTCTGGACTATGCGGTACGCAATTGGGTATGGCACACTTCTAAATTCGACGAAGATATAAATATTTGGAGCAAATTCAAGAGTATGGCACTGGAGAAACAGTTGTTGTTTGACTTTAGGATGTGGGAAGATAGCAGCACATCGACCGGTCTTCCATACCTTTCACTCTTCAACTGGGCGATTGATAATGGTCACGCACCACTCCTGAAGCTACTTTCGCAGCCGCCTAGAGGGCCTGCTTTGCGGGAATATTATTTCCATGGGTTTGAAGACGGCCGCTCACTATTGACCCGTGCCTATCGTCGTGGCTATAGAAATGTTCTAGATATCTTAATCCATGCCTCAGGTGAAGAGATTAAGGACACTAAGCTGATATGCGAAGCTGCTCGTTTCGGTCACGCAGAGATTGTGAATTTACTCTTACACAGGCATGGAGCCGATATCAGCACTCGAGACGATGAGGGCCATACCGGATTGGAAATTGCTGCCATGAAAGGGTACGCTGTGGTGGTGGGGATTTTCGTAAAAATCCTTGCGGATCTATACTCTGCAGATTGGGGGTGGAGTGATGCACTTAGCTTAGCAGCTAAAAATGGGCACGAAGAGGTGGTTAAATCTCTGATGATGGGGCGGACTGGATTAGTGGCTAAGGAGGCCTTCTTTTTGGCGGTGGAGAATGGACATGGGGGGGTCGTGCAGTATCTGGTTCGGAATGGTGTGGATATCCAAGCCAAGGATGCTAGTGGATGCACAGCGTTGCATGTTGCCGCTCAGCAAGGGCACTAGGTAATGTCACGACTGCTGGTGAACCTTGGGGTAGATATGAAAGCTAGAGATATCGGTGGACGGACGGCTTTACATCTCGCGGCTCTCCAAGGACATAAGAAATTGGTACAGCTACTAGCAAAGGAAAGCGACAATGGACAGATCGCTCTCCACCAGTCAGCCTGGGAAGGAGACGAAGTGGTGGTGCATCTCCTAGTGGAGAATGGGGTGAAAGTCAAGGCTACCGATGGGTTCTACGGACAGACAGCCCTGCATTGTGCAGCCGATAGAGGGCACGGTAAAATTGTGATACTACTGATAGACTTAGGGGCAGACTTAGAGGCGAAGAGATTCGATGGCCAAACGCCTCTGCATATTGCTGCTCAAAACGGACACGAAATCGTGGTAAAACAACTGACGGATGCCGGTGCGAACTTGAAATCCAAGGATTGCGACGGAAGAACGGCTCTATGCCTCGCGGCTGTTCAAGGGTATAGAGGGTTAGTGCAGATTATGTGCAAGAAGGATAATGGATGTCTAGCTTTGCGCTCTTCGGCCCGGGAAGGGCACAGAGCAGCTGTGGAACTCCTAGCAGAGAGTGGAGTAGACGTCAAAGTTAAGGATGAAAATGGACAGACGGCTCTGCACCACGCGGCCATGAGGGGGCACGATAAAGTTGCGCAGTTATTAGTGGATTTGGGGGTGGATGTTAGAATCAAAGACTACGTCGGTTATACAGCTCTACACTGTGCAGCTACGGGAAACCACGAGAAGGTGGCGCAACTACTGATAGATCGTGGGACAGAATTAGAGGCGAGAGATGTCTAGAACCAGACACCTCTGCATGTATCTGCTTACAAAGGACACGAAGCCTTAGTGACTCTATTGATGGATAGGGGGGCATCCACGACTTCTAGAGATAGCAATGGACGGACGGCTCTACACCTCGCGGCTCTTTGGGGACATGGGGCATTAGTGCAAGCAATGTGCAAAAGGGATAACGGACAGTTAGCTTTGCGCTTTTCAGCATGGGAAGGTAACGAATCAGTTGTGCAGCTCTTGGCAGAAGGTGGGGTAGACGTCAACGCTGCGGATGATAGTGGACGGACGGCTCTACACCGTGCAGCTAGAAGAGGGCACGGCGGGGTGACGCAGTTGTTGGTGAAACTGGAGGTCGACTTGAACGCCAGGAATGAGTGGGGTGAGGTAGCTCTGCACGAGGCAGCAATGAATGGACACGAGACGGTAGTACGACTACTTTTGAAGAACGGAGCGGATATTGAAATCAAACATGTTGACGGTCTGACTGCTCTGGACATGGCGGCCTCAGGAGGGCACACGGAAGCGGTGCAACTGTTGGAGCAGAAGCTAGCAGAAATCCTGGATCAAGGGTGATCACGGAGATATTCGGAGGTAGGAATATGGCTGTGGCTAGTAATTAAGGGGCAGCACGAACGTTATACGGCTCATTTCTTTACTTGGCAGCAAAATCATTCGTGCAGCTTAGTTACCAAGAATACTATTCTAGAATGCAGATTGTACGATACTCCCGACGCCGCAAAATTACATGCATCTAGAGCCATCGCCTTGCACATGGCCGTCCGGCCAATGTTAGTCAGTGAGCTTTCCAACACTCGTGGTGACTATGCAGATATTTTTCTACGCAACCCCGGTCAATTATCTGGAGATATACTTGGTAGTTTGCTTCAAAGCCTCCCTTCCGTCTAGTTACCCTCCAATTAAGACTTCCAGCGCGCTTACAATGGCCAACAAAGTCAGCCAAACCTATGCCACAGTTCGGACAATCTCAGCCACGGCATCCAGATAAAAAATAGGCCTCCAGTATTTCCACACCCTGCTGGGCGGACAACAACCACAACGCAACCACTTCCCAGGATATTATCTTCTACAGCCTCTGCGTTGCTTTTACTTAACGCAGAGTTCTGTCATATCATTTCTCTCCTTGAGAGATTGTTGTTGGTAAAGTCTTGCTTACTAGATGTGGCACTTGAGGCCTCGGTAGGTTCCCACCTCCATTAAGCGACAGCCTAGGTATAGACGGCCCTTAACTACGCGATACACCTAACTTAGGCACCCCGCCTAAAACTGCCGTCATCTAGCACTTCCGCGCAACCCCCACGCACAATTTCAATGTAAATTTTAAATATTTCAGTAGCCCATTTGGAATTAGTGATACCTGATTAGTTCAATGTGTCAAATTTAGATAATTTACCTATAGTTGCATTGTGCAGCAGATGGCGACGTGCTTAGCTAGACTCTTAACTAGAATTAGGCATGGGGTGTGGCTATACATACTAATATGGGGGGGGTGTGGTCCCACCAAAAAGGGGTGTGGAAATGCCGACGGCCTAAAAAAAAAAAAAAAAAAGGGGGGAGTAGAAACGAATAACTCCAACTCACTGCTTGCAGCTGTCAAGACAAATGAAGTCACGGCGAACACAGTCTGTAGGTTTCCCCCCGCGCGTACTCCACACCACCACCAAGAGAAAGCTCGAGATCCAAGGCACGGCGCCAAAGACCGCAATGCGGGGGCTCTGCCAGCCATCGACGAACTCTAGGGCATAGCGCTAGTCCTTTTGTTTGAGCTTGAAGGCCCATTCGACCCATTGGTGGTCCGCGTTGATTTTAAAAGGGTTGCTGTAGGCGAACATGATTTCTTTGAGGACTGGAGTCGTCGGCGAAGGGCGGGTGGCTGCCAACGCACTGCTGGGAGCGTAAGAAACATTACGATACTAGGGTGCCTTGCGATGAATGTAGGCTTATCAGTGGCACGACACAACGAGTCGCTAACTAGCAAACAGCTAAAACGCTCGGATAATCAAGGTTTATCTTGTCGTGGTTTTCGACTGCTTTGGCTACCTTTCATACACCCTGTTGGTTCATGTAGGTCCCAGATTCTCCATTACTGTGAATATCCAAACCCCGCACGAACTTTACGTCTCCCACTCAACTGTCTATCACAGGCCAAGAAGACCGAACAAGTCTGGCTATCCAATGGCATACCATCGAAACAGCTTAATTCACTATGCCAGACCGAGGCGATGCCTCACCAACCCGGCGCCCTGGATTCCTCATGCCTGAATCCAGATCCAAAGATCTAGCAATCTGGAAATAAACCTGGCTCTCGCATGGCTATCCCCAACCACCATTGCAGAAACGAAAATCAATGTCATTGATATTTATTAAATCCACCCGTGTAAGAAAAAGATAAAACAAAACAGAAAGGATGACTGATCATTTGAGCTTCTCCTCAAAAATCTTTTTTTTTTTTTTTTCTGACGTGGAATAAATATCCCACGCTCTTTATCCCGTATGGAATGTCCGTCCGTCATGTTCCTGCGAGCCAATAAAAAAAGTAATTAAAAACAAATTCTCTTCCCACCAACGTCCGGCTCGGTTCCTGCAAGTCGAATAATGAGAAAACTTTTGCTACTCCTTGGTCCCCCCTTTCTTTCCACCAAGGACCACTCCCTCGGTCTCCCAATCTGTTCCACCAATATCTCCAATTTCCACCACCACCCCGTCCTATTGCTGCCAGCAATCAGAGCCGTTCTTCCCTCCCCCTGATTTCCCAATCTTTTCCACCAATGTCTCAAATTCCATCACCTGGTCTCAGCCCAACTCAAGCCCACGCAGGACCCCATATATATCATTTGCCCTTCCCTAACTAAGTGCCTGTTTCAGCCGTTCGAAATCCTGGTAAAAGATCTGCTTCTCCTGGACGTCGTAATTTTGTGCTTGGATAGCCAAATTTTGGACATGTGATCTATGCCGCAAGCAGAAACGGACGAAGGCATCGTAAGAGATTTCTGATGAGTCGAAGGTGGCAGTCTGAAGCTTTGGCCAATTAATACCCTCACACACTCGGGAAAACACCGGTTTGCTTCCCACATAGCCAAAGCGGTTGAATAACATGATACTGAATGTAACGACATCTCTTGCAGCTGCTAGGAATAATCCGAAATTTTTTAATTCGGACGTCCGCTCGTAGGGTTTGACGTCGAGCGATAGATGGATTCTGGTGAGCGAACGAGCGAAATTGCAGGCGTGTTTTAGGTCTTCGTTCATCATGGTGAAAATTTTCATATCCACATACGTCTCCTGGTAGAGATGTTCGAACACGTCCCCCGCAACCTGAAGTCCCCAAACCTCTCTCCCAGCAGTTGATAGTGCACGAAGTAATTCCCGAAACCCACGATATTTAGCCTCAACCCATGCACTCTGCTGGTGAGTCCGCACCATAACTGAAGTGCACTCCAAAGTGCGGTGGGAATGGGCTGAGAAATAAGGCTTGCTAATATCGCAGAACGCGACGCTGCAAATATTCGGCATCTTTCGGAAAGCTTCGATCATGCACGACATTCCTCGATCTCCGAATTGTAACCTCCGTTGGGCCAGAGCTGATCGGCAGTATTCCTCAAAGCCCTTTTCTAAATTTTCTTCTGAATCAATACCCATGGGATGATCAAAGCGATATTCGCCGAGTTGGTTTCCGTACGCAATGCAGTAGAGCTGAAGCGTGTTGAGTTTGACGTCGTAATACTCGGAGTCATATATCACATAGCGAATGGATCGACAGAAAGAAGGATGCTGAGAGATTGCCTTAAGTCGGTCCAGCGTTACGGGGTGGGCCGAGATCGTGACCGCGTTGAGCAAAAACTCAGAAGCGGCATACTCAAACTGTCTGCAGACCAGACGGACGTTTTTGATATCCGAGGTCGGAAGGTCTTTGAAGGTTTTGAGCAGAAGCTCCATTGGCATAGGAAACCCGGATCTCGGGCTTGCAGACATCTGGGCGACTGATTGAGTTAGTTTTTAACTTGTGTTTACAGGGCGGATTGTAAGAACAAGCCTGGATGATGGCGCACAAACCTGAACGGCGATTCAAATTGATGATAGGATAGATAGTTTGGTGGTTGTGAAGAGAGCAATGATGGTGGTGTGTTATGAAGAGGATGGTGATGATGGAGAGTTGTGAAGAGGGTAAT
The DNA here is from genome assembly GCA_022345705.2 of Sabuloglossum arenarium. NCBI lineage: Eukaryota > Fungi > Ascomycota > Geoglossomycetes > Geoglossales > Geoglossaceae > Sabuloglossum > Sabuloglossum arenarium. The sequence goes on from JAJDMY020000335.1 coordinate 27,801, forward strand.
GATGAAGTGTTATGAAGAGGATGGTGACGATGAAGAGTTGTGAAGAGTAGAGAGATACTTATATGTAGTATTCTACATTAACACAAGCGATCTGCACTCGCGCCAAGCTATGGCAGGGAACTTATGTTCGCAGAAGAGCGTGGATCTTCCAGGAAGAGAATGGGAGCACGAATCCCCAAATGTAAACAAAACAAAAAACATAATGCCGCTAATTACCCCGACATAAACACAGCTAATTTACCTTGATCGAGTAAAACTAGCTGCCATAAATGTGCAATCTTTTAGCGCCTGTGCCTTGCCACTTTACCTAACATCTCAAAGTACTTGCTGGGACGAGACATGAATGAGGAGAGCATACAGGATGCAAGGAAGTCACCCCGGAAGCTTACACGTTCACTCTGGAATCACCGCACAATATTTTCCCTGGGGATCACCTGCCTAAATTAAGGAGAAAAAGGATTAACTATCCCCAAAGGAGAACAGCCAAAGATTTAGAGAACCACTATCCAAGAAAGAAAAAACCCCTACCATGCAGATGCAGATGCAGCCCATGGGTATCACATGCCGCTCAAGAATCGAAAAATAAAAATAGAAGTAGACCCCTCCCATGAATCGAAATAAACAAAAACTCCATCTCCAGAGAACATCGGAGAAGAATCGCCGGACAGATGAGCGTTTTTCGCAATTCCATCTCCCGCATCCCCCCATCTCAACACATGCATGAACGATGCCGAACCCCCCAAAGCCAAATCCCTTGAAAAAAAAAAAACCACCCCAAAAGCACCAGGAATAAGAGCAGATGGCAGCAAATGCAACCAGCCCGATGATAAAACAAAAAAACTCCAAGCATGCAAAATTCCCGAAGGAAACCCCCCAGGATTAAATAACACCAATATATCCCACGCCGTCGTCTCATCATGCAATTTCCCGGGAAATAAATCGTTAGCCCTCTGGGGGCACGTGTATGCATGCATGTGTGCGAAATCAGATCTTCTCCGCTCCACTCGCTCTCCTGCGAGATATGCAAATGCAATCGTTCTACCCATCCCCTTTCGTTCACTCTTGTTCGGGAGAGAGCAATGTGTATGCAGTCGTCAAATAATTGCATCGGAGTCATTTTCAATACCATCATTCAAATTCAATCCCCGTACTCCTTGCTCCGCTCTGGTCTGCATGAGCGACCACCATTCATTCTCCACGCTTGATGATCCTAGAGATCGCTCTCGCTGGTGCTGCACAGGGCTCGATAATATCACCATTGAACCTCCTCTCTGGTGGCCTTCATTCCGCCTTCGGTCGGCCGGTACTGACGATGACAACAGTGCTCCCTCAAATGGCACGCACATGTTTGTTCCCACGCGATCAAACTCGTAGATCGGTGCGGCTGGTTTCTGATGCCAGACAACAGTGCGGTTGCCCACGGTGCGCGGGATTGGTAGGAATCGGCGGAATCCCGAGCTTGCCCGTGAGTCGCCTTCCCAGCGGAATTCCGCGCTGGTCGGCCATGGTGGTTCAGGGTGATCGCTCGCCCACGGGGACCAAATGGTCTCTTGGCCGAGAACCGTCGAGCGATTTTCCGAGAATGTTTTCCCTCCCAGAATAGTACCACACCGTCTCTTCGCAGGGGTGTCCTTCACGACCTGAAGCTTCTTGGCCAGTTCCACTTTGCAATCTTCCAGAAAGTACATCCGGTGTGTTAGCCAGTCGTGCAGCGTCTTGGGGAACAGGTCGGATTTAGGGAATCGCCGTTTCGCGGCGGTTTTGAGGGAGAGGAATCGGTCTATTTCAAGTTCTTTCTCCGAGAGCCAGAGATTAGGCGGGGTTCCGCTGGTGAGGTAGCGGGGGATTCTCGGGGTGAGGTTAGCGATCCACGCGCGTGGGCCTCGCGGGATCGTTATCTGCGTTGGAACCGGGTCCACGGTCGCGCAGCTGTCCCCGGTTATAACCTGTTCTAGTTGGAGTGATAACGGGTCCTCCTCCCGTTGGGTTATATCCTCTTCATACTCATCTTGTATTTCGTCAGGAGGGTCAAAATCCTCTCCTAATACTACACCGTGCTGATGTTGTGGGACCATGTGGCTCTCCACCTCTTCATCCACTCCCAATCTCGCGATTTCCATTGTTATTATCTCGGGACTGCCGCGTCCCGTTAGCCTCCGGTAACGCATAAGAAGGAACAACAGAAGCTTACATTTCTCGGCAGGATTTTACTTCGTGGCAGAGATACTTGCGACAGCGTAAGCTTGCTCTATCACATAAGAAGGTAAAAGAGAGACTTACGTATGGTGGCAAGAGTGTATGACTCTTTTGTGTGGGTGTAGAGCGTTGTCTACCTGGAAGAAATATATCGGAGAAGGAAAGCTATGCTCGCGCGGAGTGAAGCCCACTCAGGTGTTAGAGAAGCATTCTTAAATTTCACGCAGACTGATAACAACCGCCACTAGATAAAGTGGACCTGAGAAGGGTGGGGGTTCAAGGGGCGTACCTTTCGCGAGTATCGGCGGTGATGTCGTCGCGCGGAGAAAGTGTCCCTCGAACGTCGGAGAGTGCCTCTTAGCTTCAAGGTCGACCATGTTAGTATTTTTTAATCGGTATTAGTGGCAGGAAATCAGGGAAGGTAGAATGCGAAGAGGGAGAGGGGAGATGAGGTTTGAAGAAACCGTCAAATGGTGCTTACCACGCCCATTTACCGAGGCCGTGGATCTCTGTCGAGAAACAGGAAGGCTATATCTGTGTCTTCGAAGCTCCTTCCCGGACGTCGCAGAATTCTTCTCGGCTTGCGAGTTAGTGGAGAGATCTTCGGTGACAGGTAGTTGTGGGAGAAAGTGGAAGGAGGCTGGATTTGTATGAGGCGAAGGGTTGGTGAGAAAGGAATCAGTGAATAGTGTCTGCCACTCGCATTCACCAACCACAAAAAAGTACGATCACGAGGACGCTATGCCTTCCGCACTTCTCAGGTTCGATGAACTGCCCTATCGCGTTGTAAAAGGCCGGAGAAAGCACAATTTCGAAGAGGGAAAGTCGGGGTGGGGGGAGGGGGGAGAAGTCGTAAAATCCACCTACCGCTCGCGTCACCGAACACGCAAATATACGTCACCTCCTGCTTGCCTCGGACCTACGCCCTTGGGATCTTTAACGTCTCTCTCTGAATCTCCTCGTCTTCCAAGTGTGCTGTAAGAATATGTGCAGGTCGTTAGCTTAATGTTGGAGAAACATTAAAAGATTTGGTGTGTAAAGAAGAGAGGAAGAATAGGTGGAAGGGTTGTAGGAAGAAGGGGGGTGGAGGAATAAATAGCTGAGATATTCACCACTTCAGTATATTCACCACTTCTGTAACTGAACGCGCAAATAGGCGTTACCTTCCGCTTGCTCTAGACTTACGTCGTTGTGATTATTGACGTCTCCGAGTCTCCTAGAGCTCCGGGTGTGCCGTAGGAATATTCGCGGTTTGTTACCTTAACGTTGGAGAAACATTAGAAGGCGGGTGTGTAACGCGATGAGGAGGAGGAGTTGTGGGGGAAGACGAGGTGGGGGTGTTGGATGAAGAAAGGGGGGAGGTGGAAGAATAAACGGCTGAGTATGCCAAGCACTCACGTTACCGAACGCGCAAATAGGCGTTACCTTCCGCTTGCCCCAGGCTTATGTCTTCGTGCTTTTTGATATCTCCGAAATCTCCTTGATCGCTAAGTGCACTACAAGAATGTGTGCTCGCTGCCCTAATGCTGGAGAAGAGTCAGAGAAGGTGCAGTGTAAGTGAAGAGAATATTTTGGGGGGAGAGAGGAGAAGGGGGGGCAGGTGGATTATCCACCAACCGTTCGTGTTCACCGAGCCCGCAAATAAGTGCTTGCACAAGATGTCTCCGAGCTTTTTGAAGTCCCCAAAAAACTCCTAGATTTCTCGGTGTGACGTAAGAGTGGCTCGTTGCCTTAACGTTGGAGTAACGTCAGAGAAGATGTGGTGTGTAAGGTGAAGAGGAGAGGGGGGCGGAGGGGTAAACTGGTGAATATACAAACTCGCAGTCACCAAGCCTGCGAATAGATGCTATCTTCGCTCGTGCCAGACCTATCTATGTCTTCGCACTCTTGGCGTCTCCGAAGCTTCCGCAACTTCCAAGCGAGCTGTAAGAATATGCGCCACTCTTTAACTTGGCGTTGGAGAACAGCCTGAGTGTGTACGACAAACAGAAGGGAGGGCGGAAGAAGAAAGGTTCGAATGTACCTACCAGTTGTATCCACCTATTCTGCAAATGGGTACTGGTACTGCCTTGCGCTCGTACCAGAACTATGTCTTCAGCCTCGGCTTTGGTAATATCTCTGACTTCTCTAGTCGCGGTGTAAGTTGTGCTACTCGTTATCTATGCTATGGGGGAATATTAGAGAGGAGGTGTAAGTTGTAAGAGGAAGAGGAGGGGAGGGTGAAGCAAGAATCCGTTAAATAGCGCGATTAGACCTCATTCACCGAGCCCGAAAATTGCGTATTCACCGATGATATTTTGAATGGATCCCAGAATGCTATTCCGTCGCCGCCCTTTCGGAAACAGGACGCTGATATCCGGTCGACCTTCGCAATCTTTAAGATGCTCGTAGCGTCATTAGTAATCTAGTAGTTGAGGAAGTGGAGCATAGGTGTAATGGAGATAAGATGTAAGCCTAGGGAGTAAAGGTGTAGGAGAATGTGTAAATGGAAGAGGTATAAGTAAAGCAAGAAATCGCTAACTAGTATCTGCTAGGCCTAGCCCGGAATTGCGTGTATCCCGCAATCCGCAGGAATAATAAGATATCTGAGAAACCTTAACTTTCAATCTGGTCGCAAGGATAGAAGCCCGTAGGAGAAGATAGGCGGGGAAACGTATGATTTTTGCGAGAGGCGGGATCAAGGAGAGAGGAGGGGGAGGAGGATTGCAGAGAAGTTTCTAAGATGTCTATTAGTTGGTGTTTTTGCAAAGCGAGGGCATATTGTTCTTGCAAGTCCATGAAGCGTCACCTGCGAGCGCGAATCTTACAGGATTGGAGAATGCAGGCGTCAGTCACTATATGACGACTTCTTTCTTCCCCTTCCTCTCCCCACATCATCCTGAAACCTCCACAATCCCAAGCTGCCCGAAATAATGGGGAATATTTCGCCGCTGATGAAGGCAGAGGCGGAAGATAATCAGAGAAGGGGGTGGTAGGAATAACGAAAGAAACCGCTAGATAGCATTGCCACTCACCAGCGATATCTTTCGGGGTTCTGATAATGCTACACCGTCGCGCGTTCAAATCCTGCTTTGTTGTCTTAGAACCTTCCCTAAGTTAGAACATGTAATACCAAGTAATCGAAGAAGAAAGGCAGAGAAAGTGTAAGGTAATCTGTAAGAATAGAGGAGAGAAGGAGGAAGTGCTTGTCAGTCGTATTCGCTGAGTCCACGGATACGTATTTACTAATAACACTAGTGTCACGGCTCCCAAACACAATATCTTTGCGAAAACCTCCTTGAAATATTTGTGCTCCTCAACTTCCAAGCGGCTTGTGGAGATGCGCAACACCCCGAAGTTGAAAAAAAGAAGAGAAATTGTAAGATTGCTGTGGTAGCATAGACGTCTGCATCATCATTGTGCTCTCAGGGGCTCGGGAGCGCTTCATGATCATATGGCTCAGCATCTTCGCCTCACATAAAGTTCACTCTCCTCTTGTTTGATGCACCTCAGCTGGAATCGACCTTCCCAATGCTGCTGATCCGTCTGCCTTCATCAAAGATAACTTGGAGAACACGCAGAAAGGGGAAGAACCTCATAGAAGCTGCAGGACAATTCGAAATAGGGGGGGAAAGGGGGAGTTAGTGTTTGAGACCCGCATTCTCTGAGCAGTAAATTCACTTGCCAGTGGTATTTCGCTTCCCGAACGCCACGCCTTCGCACTGCTAAAGCGTCAGAAACCTCTCTGACTTTGAAGTCCCTGGCAAAGATCTCCTCCACTCGGTGGTTTCGGTAGATAAGTCGGGGGAGGAGGCTTGTCCCGTGGGAAGTTAGCGAGGGAAGGAACAGTTTGTAAAATAAATCTTTAAAAATAGAATCTGCACCACCGAATTGCCGCAAGGCAAGAAAACCAGAGATTGAAAGTTGCAGGATGAAGAGGGCGAGCGAAGGGAGATGGTAGTTGTAAGATGAAGAGGAAGGAGAGAATTGGAGGTGGAAGAGGCGGCTAAATAGTGACTGCGAATCACATTCACCGAACCAGCAATTCTGCATCCACCGAATCTCACGACAGCCCGAATTCTGCTTCTGCTCTTTCGGAACTTCGCTCAGAAACCTCTCCGCTTTCAAGCTTACCAAAAAGATAGGATGTGTGCCGCCCGATATCCAGCTGAAGAGAATAGTTGTAAGGTGAAGAGCAAGAACGAGGGTGAGAGATTGGATGAAGTCGTTAAATAGTGCCTGCCAACTAGTATCCACCAAGCCCGCGTTCACCAATGACACCTCCGAATTCTGCCTACGTCTCCACGCTCTCAAATCCCCTTAGAAACTAGAAACCTCTCCGCCTTTAAGATCGCCCCAGGGGGAGAATATGCAGTTGAAGGAGCCCGAGAATGTTGAAAATTGTAAGAGGAAGAAGTGGGTTGGAGGGTGGTTGTAGAGCTGCCAAATAGTGGTTGACAACTATAGTTGTAAGGTGAAGATGAAGAAGAGAATTGGAAGACGGTAGAACTGTTAAATATGCTTGCCAACTGTATTCACTGAGCTCGAGAATATGCCTCCTCTGGGGTGACGCTTGTACACACATGAACTCCTCGTGATACGGAAGTGCGCCCGGAGTACGTTCACCGGTGTATGCACAAGTTGGATTTCGGCTATCGAGGTCTTGGTGCCGGATTCAAGGGGAGGAATTCCGCCCGGCCAGTTCAGCACGCAACTTACGTTGACTGCTTTGATATGTCAGCAGTCCGGCTAAAACAACTGGGTCAAAGACTCTGCTCGGAGTATTTGGGTTGGCCATTCGTACCAATATCATATAGGATATATCCTACTCCCATCACCGGCTACCCGTAATTTTACCCATTACAAAGCCATGCATCGTCGGTGGACATACCGGGAGCGCGTCCGCCCGCTGGATACAAGTGAGTATGACGGCCATTGCCGAGGCATCATCAGTGGGTGCATTGAGTGCTCCCGTCCGATAGTATATCGGGTATGCCAATGAGTGTGTAGTTTTTGGCGGTCCCCCAGGGAGTCCATACGTCGCCGGATATAGTTATGTGGAGTGCGCCGGTGAGTTGACACGGAGCACTCCCATCGTTGGATATAGATGAGACTGCTCATTCCTGAGTGATCACCACCAAATCTGGAGTCCTCCCGTGATTTGGTATGCAGGAAGACCTGATGTAGGATCTACAAAGAGCCCCGTTGATGATAGGTTACTGATAGGCCGTTGTTGGAGGCACGACGAGCCCTTTCGTCGTTGTGTTGACGCCAAGAACTAAAAATAGAAAGTCAGAAAGTTTCCAGCCAAGAATTCCCCAATTCAGGAATTATTATTTTTATCTGCTTTCAGTTCTTTAGTGTTATAACATCCCCTTAGCAAAAGGTAGCGCCAAGCGGGACTAGACTTGAAAGAATGGCCGGGTGGTTTAGCTGGTCATAACGTCTGCCTAACAAGTCACATGACTGGTCGCAGAATGTCGAGAGTTCGATTCTCTCCTCGGTCACCTTTTGGTTGTTTTTTTTTTTCGAATTTCCTTATCCCTGTCCTGAGGAACCCCTCAACTGCAGAATTTGGAGTGGAGCAATATGCGAATTACTATGGATTAATGAACTCTAAGCTACTTAATGTAAAAAATAGTTTGTTGGGGTTGTTTGGTAATATTATATGGAGTGTACTGGGACTGGCCCACTTAGAAATCCCCATCCACGTCAATATTTGCTGCCGGAGAGAAGAGTGAAAAGGGCTTGGAATTTCCTCGACCTGATACAAGGAAGTCTACGAGATACGGACGTACTCCTGAAGCTTCTTATCAATGACAACTTTCCAATTTGTTCCGTCTCGGATATGTATTGCACAAGGCAATGCAAAGTAGAGATATCTCTCACTAAAATAAGACACCAAGAGTTCTCGACTCTCCATCCATGTCGTCCTTTTATGTCTCTAATTTTGCGTTTGAGCGAGCGCGGGGAAAGCTTTTTAACCTCAGACCCTTGGACTTTTAAGGAAGTTAAGGAGGTGAAATTCTAAACAATGAAGATGAAATTCGTGCTCGTTGTAGTGGGATTTTTTAAAGCGGCAGGTGCGGAGGTGTAAAGCGGCATCACAACATGGCTGTTGCGGCTCTTTTCCGCACACACACAGATCCAGATCGCACCAGCGAGGTTTTACGATTGACCAAGAAGCCTGCATCTACTTACATCCCGCCAGAGAGATATAGGATCTCCTATGACACAGATAGGATAGCCATTATCGGATACAGATAGTTAACAACATCCTCAGTGCTCTCCAAAGCGCATCATCCTTCATCGACCTCCATCTCCGCATTATCGCAATGCAGACAAACCACCACTACCAATGCCCATCCTCTCCTCTCAGCGTCTCCGATACCAGCTCTCTTGAGATCGTCTGCGATCCGCCCCGCAGCTTCCTTAAAAAGAATAAGGATAAGAACAAGAGCAAGAATGAGGAGGATGATAAGAAGACTCTGACTTTGACGCTTCCGAGAGGGAGTGGAGAGGTTCGAAGTGTGTCGGCGAACGGGAGCGTTCTGGGCGACTCTGGGGGTGGGATTACCATGGGTAACAGAGAGGAGAAGCGTAACAACAGCATGATTGATGCAGGATCCTTAGGTCCGCTATCAGGCGATCAGGTGGCTGCAGCGACCAACAGCTCCACGCCTACCACCAGTAGCATCGACAGCCACAAAACTTCGTCTCAGTTCTACCTCTGTGCCCGTGCTGAGCCCTGCAGCACTCCGCAGCCACCTCTGAAACCCTCCGCCCCTTCTGCTCCGCATAAAGCGCAGCGCGACTCCAACCAAGAAGGCGCCAGACAAACACCCAATAATAACAACAATAGCGGCAGCAGTAAGACCTGCGAGAACCCTCCTCTGTCTACCCCGCCCACGCTGGCTTTGTGTACCTCTTTATCCTCCCGCGCAATCGCAGCAGACAACACAAACTCAGCTGTCGGATACTCCGCCTCCAGCACCAACACTGCAGCTGCATCCTCCCGTTCCCGTGACAGCCAAACACCGCAGTCTCTCTATGCATTAATATCTGATTACGCTGTTGGAAGATCGGAGAATGCAGGAGATCATGCAGTTATCCGGAAGAAAAAGAAAAGGCATAATAAGAAGAAAGATAAAAAGGCAGAGACGACGTCGTCTGTTAAATTTGCTACCTCTTCCGCTGCCACCACCGCCGCTGTTGAAGATGAGAAGGAATCTACGGTGCCTACAGTTGTTGTAAAAGACGGAAAAGCGTATACCTGGAAATCGCTTAGGCTCCACTTCGGTAGTCAATCTACTTCCTCCACCGCTACTGCTGCTGCCAGAGAAGACAAGAAAGCACCCACTCCACCCGCAGTCTCCGTAAAAGACGGACAATCACATACCACTTGGAGGACGCTTCCTCTCCGCACCAACGATTATCGATCTACCCAAGCTACCTCCTCCACCACAATAGCCGCTGAAGAATACAAGAACGATCCTACTCCACTCAACGGCGACACAAAAGACGGCGGAAAATTATATCCTTGGACGTCACCCAGCAACGACGATAACTGGATACCGCCTCATCTTCGTGGTCGTCAACAGCCTATTCCAAACATCCCTACTACTGCTGCTGTGGAAGGTGAAAACGAAGGAGATACCTGGATACCGCCCCACCCGCGTGGCGGACCTGTGCAACCTGTTGTCACAGCTACTACGGGAGAGAAGAGGGGTAAGAAGTCAACAGCGTTTACTTTTAGCGTTCCTCCACCAATGTCGATGTCGTCTTCCTCCGCCACGAGAACGCCTAGCTGGGATGTCGCATTAGCCAACAATGATGATCCGCACTACCAGGAGCAAATGGAATTACTCTCATCACCTAAATCGCACGATAACATATCATCCACAACTACCTCCCTCGCAACCTCCGACCTAACCACAGCTCCCCTCTTCACCCACCCCATAAAGCTTCTCTCTCTCCCCACCACATTCCCCCAGCACGCTCTCCTCGGTCGGCTGGTCTCCTCATCTCTCCCCACCGATCCGCGCATCTACCACAACACCAACACACCCTCCAGCACCTTCATCTGCGGATCCCAAGGCAGCGGAAAATCGCACCTCCTCTCCATCCTCCTTGAAAACAGCCTTTTCCCGCACCCCCCCCTCGGGTTACTCCCAAAACCCCTCACCGCAATGGTGTTCCATTATGATACTTTCAGCGGAATGGGAGGAGGTGGGGCAGGGATGGGAAGCGAGGTGGCGGGGATGTGTGAGAGAGGCGTGCCGGTTAGGGTGTTAGTGAGTCCGAGTAATTTGGGAAGGATGAGCAGGGTTTATGGGGCTCTGGGCGGAGGGAGGGTGGAGGTGGTGCCCATGGTGTTTAAGGAGAGGCAGCTGAACATTGGGCGGATGCTGACGTTGATGGGGGTTTCTGGGGACGGGTCCGGGTCGCCACTTTACATGGAGGTTCGCAATATTTATCCCCCCCCTTTTCTCCTCGCTTCGTCGTAATGTCCGAGAAAAGCTAACGTGAGGCGATGTGATAGGTTGTCCGCAAAATTCTCCGCCAAATTGCCATCGAAGACCAAGATAAACAGCACTTCGACTACAAAAAATTCAAAGAACGTCTTAAATTTGAAAATTTTACATCGGGCCAGTCCAACCCTCTTTCATTCCGTCTGGAACTTCTGGAATCATTCCTCGAGCCTTCATTATCATCGTCCTCCCAACAAGGATCATCCGGCAGCAATGCTAAGGGTTCGGCTAAATCTGGATCCATGACTAAGGGTGCTGGGAGTGCGGGGAAAAGTAAGAAATCATTGGAGGGGACGGAGGTCGCGGCGGCGGTGGAGAATGATATTTGGGATTTCAAGCCCGGCACACTCACGATTGTGGATTTGAGTTGTCCGTTCGTGGATGAGACTAGTGCGTGTACTTTGTTTGAGATATGCCTAGGATTGTTTCTTGAGGGAGATGCAGGGAAAGTCGGGAGGGTTATTGCATTGGATGAGGCGCACAAGGTTCGTTGCGTTCTCCACCCAACTCACGAGGAGCTATTTCCATCCGTCTTTCGCGCCCTCTCTTCCAGATGTTCTGGTGTTGCTAACATAAAGAACCAGTTCATGAACGACACCCCCGGCGCTCAAAAATTCACCGACTCCCTCCTCAGCGTCATCCGCCTACAACGGCACCTCGGCGCACGCATCATAATCGCCACACAAGAACCCACCATATCGCCCAAACTCCTCGATCTCTGCACCATGACCTTCGTGCACCGCTTCACCTCTCCTCGATGGCTCCACACCCTCTCCTCCCACCTCGCCGCCGCCGCTGCCTTCACCTCCTCATCCTCATCTCTCAACCCAAACAACGATTCTAAAAATCATGATTTGGAAAAAGGAAGTAATTCCAAAGCCAATATGAGGGAGATTTTTGAGGGGATCGTGGGGTTGGAGGTTGGGGAGGCGTTGGTTTTTGCGCCGAGTGCGTGTGTGGGGGTTAGGGAGGTTGAGGGGGGGGGGGTGTGCGTGGTGGAGAAATTAGGAATGAGATACCTTAAAGTTAGGATTAGGAAGAGGGTTACTAAGGATGGAGGGAGGAGTGTTATGGCGATCTGAGAGGGTGGCGGGGGGGACTTTTTTTTTTCTGGACTTTTTTTTGTTTGCGGTTTGGTTCGGTTGGTTGTGGTGGAGAGGGGGTGGGGTGGTGTGGTTGCGGGGTTGCAAATGTGAGTTTGTGGGATAGACAGTGTCCTAGATAGTTAAAAGCCATCCTTGCGTTAATAGAAAGAATAAATTCTGAGAAAATACTGGAGGGTAGAACAGGATATCCTAAATCTGTGATTTTTTTTCTTTCTTTTCAACATGATGTCCTCCGTTGTTTATGGCTCTCGGTATTGCCACGCGAAAAAATGTTAACGCCACGCAGAATTTTTGGTAATCCCACGCTCCGCACCACTTCTGGTTAGGCGAATGCCTAGCTTCCAGCACGTAATGCCTAATGCAAACCGCGTTCACCTGTGAAGAATTTTGTTGGCCATCGTACTTAATTACCAATGCGGGAATCAGACACAATTTTTTGAAACTTATTATCGTATGTTACTACAGCAGCGCTTGTGTGGTATTGGGACTCGGCCTTAGTGGTGCCAGGAGGTATAGTCCATGGCGTGGGTGAGTGCCTCTCTATTCCAGGTATAACTTAGTTGTCGCAAGCTGAAAGCTAGGCATTCGTTTAACTAAATATAGCGAGGTGTGGCATTACCAAAAATCCTGCGTGGTATTACCATTTTTTCGCGTGGCAATACCGAGAGCCGTTGTTTATTCCTGTTCCAAATCTCCGAATCTTTCCCTTCAGCTTCGGAGGGGGGGGGGGGGGTGTCTCACCCCTTTTCGTCTTTCGTATCCGTAGATATACATACTGCCATGCTAGCTGAAATAGCGTTCTGCTGCTCAGCCATCTAGGGGCAATGAATGGGTATATCCGATCCAGCAGCCCGCCACCAATAGAAGAGTTAAGCCAACTATTATTATGACTGCAGGCGAGAGACACATAAATGGAAAACAGGAAGCACTTCTTAGTCAAACTTCGAGAAAAGAAAAGCCCTGATATCGACGGACAATTTTCCACTCAACCAAACAAATTCGCAAGATATCTGAATTGCGAAAATTTTTTTTTTTTAAAAAAAAATATTTAAGGCGACCGGTATTTCCACGGGTCCAAACGGTAACGCCACGGGTTCCCCTAATTCCAGTTAAGCGGGTGCCTAATTCTAGTTAAGAGAACCGCCCAAATTCAGGCTTACTGAGTCAGACGCCTGTCAACTGATGACCGGCTGCAGTGAGCCGAATGAGGGTAGATGTATTTCGCGACATGTCGTAGAAGCTATGGCAAAATCCTACAAATGAACCAGGGCTGAATTTCTGCAATGAAATTAACTTGTGCTTAGGCTGTTGTTTTAACTGGAGTTAGGCATATGTTTAACTAGGATTAGGCGGACCCGTGGCGTTACCATTTTTTGCCCGTGGCGTTACTGTTTGGACCCGTGGAAATACCGGTTGCCATATTTAATTCTATTCTCGGGGGATTCAAGATCTTCATGACTCTCCCTGTGTAGGATGATGGATGGGTATGAACAAACAAAACAAAGCAAAAAAAAAAAAAAAAAAAAAAGTACATCCCCACGAAACAAATCTTATTACCCTCCTGCACTGCACATACAAAATAAAAATAAAAATGAAAACCCGCTTCAAGCTACCATCGCAGTTGACAACGCGCGCATGGGGAATCCAGCGGCTTCCTCGGATCCGGAGGCTCCTGAGGCTCCTCTAAGGCGCTTGGGGAAGCTCGGTACGGTGACCAGGATAGCGGCGTAGGAGTATAGCCATTCCATCGAGGCTTCGTTCCCGTACTAAATTTTAAATTTTTTGGTTAAAGAGAAAAAAAAAAAATATGAAAAAAAGAAAAAAAGAAAAGGGAATTAGAGATTTCGAGGAGGAGGAGGAGGTGATGATGATGATGATGATGATGATGATGAGGGTGGTGACGATGCAGGTTTGTCTGAGAACTCACAGCCAGAAACGCATATGCCACCTCTCGATGCACTGGATTATTCATCCACACGACGTTAGAGACCTTATGGTGAGGCCAATTAAATTCAATGTCTTGCAATTTGTCTTCATAAGGGAGGTTTTTGTTAAATTTGAGCCGATGAAGTCCCTTCCCCACTATAGCGTTCTCCTCTCCGGCAATCTCCTCGTCCATCTCTTCGTAACCGCGGAGATAGTCGGACACTCCCAGGACGGGTCGGACGGTAAGCCCGAGCCCCAGGCGGCCGAAGACTGAGTATACGGCTACGTCGACGCCTTTGAGGGCGAATGGGAGTCGATAACGTGCCGAGGAGCTTGTGTGTGCGTATTTGTGGGCGCAATAGAATCCTAACACTCCGCCTGTAAATCCGATGGCGAGGAGTCAGTCAAAGCTTTTATGCTGCTATCGATTCAAGATGTCTCTCTCACCTTCCTCCATGAAGTTTTGCTTTGCCAGCAGATCCTTGACAATGTCATAGAGAGGGTATTGCGCTGGATCGACGCTGGGGAAACGCTCGATAACACTGCCAATTTTTCTGATCATGTAGAGGTTGTATGTCAAGGTGATGCGATGACCGCTCTTCACTTCGAGTACTTCGTGCTCGCAATCGCTGTAGAAAGCCGTCCATTCGATCGAAGATGCTTTGTCATTGCTCCAATCATAGACAGCTTCATGGCCTTGGTGACGGATCAGCAGCTGGCCGCCTAGATGATAGATTATTTAGCTCACTGCAACCAATGCGTCTACCCACGAGTAGTATGCTACAAACCCTGATGCGGATGCGGCAAACAGATAACCAAGGAACCAAACTGCGTAGCACCACGAGGAGTATCGACGTGAGCCTTGAACTTGCCAGACGGTCCGGAGTAGATCTATCTCCAGACGAAGAAGCGTTTCAGTCAGAATCTCTCTCTCAACAAGTTATACCGAAGGAACCAACACCCAAGAGCACATACATTCAGCTTATACAACTCCGCAATGACCCCCAAATGCTCAGAAGAAGGATTCTCATCATCAATCTTCGGCTTCTCAATACTCGGCAACAGAGCCTGTGCAATCGCATCGATGATCCCATAGTCATGCGGATGGAAATTCGTGCAGAATTGGGTGTTATCCAGCTTCCCTGCCTTGCGGTACGCTTCGTCATACACGTCTCTGCCTCCCTGTCCGAATGTCGCTGGCGTGCAGGCTGCGAGAAGCTTGGTGAGGTTGTAGTCGTCTTGCTGATTGTTCACTGGTAGCTTGATCTCGTGGCCGCCGGAGCCGTCGCTCCAGCGAATGGCGACCGGAGGCGCGGAGGTGGGGCCTCTGAGGCCCCTAGTCATCTCGGTACCGGTCTGGATAAGCTTACTTCCGCCGCAGGCAAAGGTTGCTGCGGCTTGGTAACCAGCGATCGCAGCCCTCAAAGGCTGCAGGTCGGGCGGTTGTTCGGAAATGGAAGACATGGCGAGGAGTTGAGGCTTTGAGCTTGAGAAGAGAAGTCGAAGAATGTCGCTGTTGAGCGAGACGAAAGAACGCGGGAAAACGGGATTTGTTTATTGTGGGTCAGACAAATCGCCTTCAAGCTGCTTTAGATGTTGTTCCTGATCGCACCGGCATGGAGAGGAGGTGCGATTGCAGGCGTGTTTTGAGGTGGCCAAATGCCCAACGTTTCCTTCTAGCGAAGACGGGGCGTAGTGCTCTAATTAAATGCCCGGGTATAGACTGCGCATGACCCCAAACGCGATGTTGCTAGCAACAACAGGGAATCTCTCATGTCAGGATAGTTTGTCTTCAATGATGCTCAGTCACCAGTCTGCGTCATAATTGCCACCCCTTACGATTAGCCCTCTCTCCACTTAGTATCCTACGTCACGTATCACTCTCGGTTAACCCCTCACATGTCCTGACATCCACCTTATCATGTCCCTCGCAGCGCTAACCAACCGTATAACTCCCATCACAAGCATAGCATATTCCAGCTTCGCATATGAACAGGCTCAATAGATTTCTTCCCAGGTTTAACTAAGTGAAGCTTCCCTCCATGACTCTACTGTTGATCGCCAACGTCTCTTCTCGCTTCCCTTGCCCATCCAATCCAATCCACCACCGCAATGACACCTGTCGCCTGCAACCAGACAGATCGGTCGATCCCAAAAAATCATCTCCTCCATAGTTCACAGTCCCAACGCAGATCCGCACTTCTTCTCGCCTTGTCTCGGGATCTGCCTTAACGCCAACTCCGTTATCAACAGCGAATCGCGTACATATTCAAAAGCCATCCGCCCAACCACATAAATATCTCCTCATTCTCCATTCCTCCTTTGCTATCCCGGCTTGATATCACGCCATTATCATCCAACCACAACAACAACAATCTCTCTTTCGCTCCCACAGCGCTACCTCACGACGCAACCCGCACAACAACGGTGTCAACCATGAAGACTGCTTCCGCTCTCGCTCTTTTGGCTCTCGTCACTAGCGCCATGCCGCTTGCACTGCCGGAGCCTGTGTCCAAGATGTCGGTGTGTAGTTGACATTCCCGCCTCCCTCCCTCTCTCCTCGCCAAGCCAAGCTGACCCTACCCCCCCACATCAGTCACATCCACAATGCCAGGGGAAACATAACCTAACATCATCCTCCTTTCCATGGAAATGTACTCCCACGCCGTCTTCTTCTGTTGTCCTGTTTTCAAATGCCACTATGAAGGGCCCTCCCTGCAAGACACCGAGGAACCGGCTCTTGTGCAAGGACAAAATGTTAACGTCACCATGATGCGGTGAGGCGATGAATTTTTACTTCCCTTTTCGATTTTACTCTTCGGGACAGATGCTTTTTGAGATGAAAAACGGACAGAGCGGAGTGCTGATGTGCTTTAAGGTACGAGTTTGTGATTTGAAAGCCTAAGCCGAGAAACATCGATTCGAGTTGACTCTTTCGGTCGATCAAAGAGCTTATATGAATTGAGAGGCTTTGGATTCACTTCACCAGGCGGAGTCTAGGCAGTCATAATGTCTTGTTTCATCTTTTACTTTCGTTTAACACGTGTGGGTGATAAAGAATGTCTGTATTAATGGAATGGAACGGTGTTAGCTAGCTAGGAAGTCATTCATTTTCAATGAAATCTTGTCACAGTCTCTAAAGTCTTTAAAAAAAAAATTTCTTGTGGAACGTGAGTTGTCGGGGATCGGAATATTGACCCAACCCAGACATCCTGTTTCCCTTCTCGGGATTGGCTTACACAAGACGGAAAAGGGCAAGGGGTATGACTAAGAAATCTGTCGCTGCTTTTGAGCAAAGGCTGTGGTGTGGACTGATTTCTCCCGATGTGGTCTGACTTGTGTTAACCGATCGGTTGGAAACAGCGGCGATTTCCCCGCCGCCTTTGATCTCGCATGTGGCCTGATTTCCTGCGTGAAAAACGATAGAAATCGCGCATCTTCCCACGTCATCCTCTGTCTATGGGGATTCAACACGACGACCAAGTACTATATATACCCTCGATCCGTCTCTCCTACATTTCTCATGGCGTTAAAATAAACCAGATAGCTAAATCCCCTCCCAGCAATCCTCATCATGACCTCCTTTTCCATCGCCATCATTGGTGCCGGTTCCGTCGGCTCCAACATCGCGTCGTTCCTACTTCTTCGCCGCATCGCCCCCACCATCCTCCTCGTCGACACCGATCTCTCTCTCTGCCGCGGCCAAGTCCTCGATCTATCCGATGCCGCCTTCCTGACCAACGGACGCGTCCGCGTTGCCTCACACGCCGAAGCTGGCCAGGCAGACATCATCGTCATCAGCGCTGGGGCGAAGCAGCGTCCTGGCGACTCTCGCCTCGACCTGATCAATCGAAACCTAAGCATCTTGAGGAGTGTAGTGGAAGGAATGAAGCCGATCAAAAAGGACGCGGTGGTGCTAGTGGTGGCAAACCCCGTGGATGTGTTGACGGTGTACGCACAGAAGATAAGCGGGTTGCCCAAGGGACAGGTGATTGGGTCGGGGACGTTTTTGGATTCAGCGCGATTAAGGGGGCTTCTAGCGAAGAAGGCCATGATCGCGGATACTGCGGTGCAGGTGGATGTCTTGGGGGAACATGGAGATTCACAAGTCGTGGCGTGGTCGTCAGCACGTATCGGCTCTACACCCTTAGCTGACGTCCTTCCTCTCGATGCCGACGAACAAGAGGCTCTTGCCGCAGCTGCGAGAGATAAAGCCTACGATATCATCGAAGCAAAGGGTTTCACATCGTTCGGGGTTGCGGCTGCAGTGTCATGTGTATGTGAGTCAATTCTCTTGGACCAGGGACAGGTGATGCCGGTGAGCCACTGGATCGAAGAGTTTGGGTGTTGCGTAAGCATCCCGGCGGTAGTAGGGAGAGGAGGCGTCAGGAGGACTATGTGGCCCGGGTTGAGTGTGGAGGAAAAGAACGCGATTCAGAAGAGTGCGCGGAGAGTGAATGACGTCGTGCAGAGCTGCGAGAGGGAGGGAACATGGACGTAGATTGCAATTATACACAGGTTAGAAGAATTAGCATACCATTTTACATGTGTTGTTGAATGATCAAATTATCGAACGAATTCTTGCTCAACCACAGGTGGCATTACTGGCCCCCATATAAATGGGTGCTTCGAGAATGTCTAATAGCTTTCAAGTGGGGTTCCCCTCCCTATAAAACCCAAGACATTTGCCAGACACCATTTTATAATAGTCTAACTTAGTTCGGTCCGAGAGTAGGAGACAGAAAGATCCCTCCCATAGCTCAAGCCCAACAAAGAACAACAGCGCAAAACGGAACTGGACCAGAAGTAATGCAGACAAAGCTCCCACTCCCTTTTCCGATCGGATCTGTGCCCTTCTGAACAGAAGAAATACGTGTTACACGCCGCTCGTCGCGGGGCGAGCGGCGTGATTGACAAGTCAACAACAACCCAAGAGAACAGGCTATACCCCTACCTGCAGGCAATCCCATGCCATAGAAAATGATAGGCACCACTTGTTGGTCATTGTGCCAACCCATAGCACTTTCCCTGAGCCAGTGCGAAAATTGTTCTTGAAGAGCGCAGTGTTTGGGACATGGCAAACGCGAATGCGGGGTACGCCACTCGTCGAGTGGTGTACGCCGCTCATCGATATTGGCGAGTGGAGGCCTCCACCATCGAGCACTCTGCTCGACGAGGGGAGGGATCATTCGCGAATGGCGTACGCCGCTCGACGAGGGGCGTACGCCATCCACGAATAAGCGATATCGATGTGCAACATACGCTTCTAAATCCCCTAACCATGAATCCAAAACCGGCGTCATATATTCTGATTTGCTCACGGGCCAAATCACTGAAAAGCCTAGCCCGGAAGGGCTGGACTGTTTTATTTTCATAATAAATACAAAGGATTCAAAGACGCGCTTCTCTCTCCCGAATTCCAAAGTCTCTGTTGGAATAAGCGTTGTGCGGCTTAGTCATGCATTGTGTTGTATGTAGGTTGGCGACAAAAGTCCCGCCGCACCTAACTGGAATCAGTACTCTGTCGCCATTCGATTTCTTTCAACCCATTGCTTGCAGCGGATACAAAAATTTTCGATAAATATAAATCACTCGTAAGGCTGCATTTTAAGTGTAGTGTTGTCTACTCGCTATTTGGGTGACCTTTCGTGGGATTTACTGCGGGAAAAAATTTGGTGGGGTGCGGCGGCCCGGCATGGCTCCGGGGAGACATATTCGAGACAGTTCTGGCGAGACAGATTGGCTATGCAGAGACAGATTCGCTATGCAAACCCCAAAACAGTTAAACCTCGTCCCAAATTGGTTAAGGG
>JAJDMY020000336.1:0-47219 GCA_022345705.2 Sabuloglossum arenarium
GTAGATTGAATGACACGAAGGCCGGCGATGGTCCTTGGAATACGTAGGACTAGTATCCCATCAGTTCAAGAGTTTAAGATGCCTCGACCAGGATCGTTTCTTGATGTAAGCTCAGTACGGAGTAGGATAGCGGCGAAAGATAGAATAATCCATGCGAAGGGACAACTGTTATGTGGTTATGTGGTGACCAGCGAAAAGGAATGGAGTTGATCTCACGCTGCTTTACGTGGATTGCTGGCAAGCTCTCAATTCGCTATGCTAGAGGGTAACATCAAAGGTATGAAACATAATAGAGACCTATTATACTCAGGCTAATTGCAGCAGGGCATGAGTCTCTACGCGACTTAACCAGTATAATTCAGAGCGATGTTATCGATAGGCAATCTAATGATGAATGAGGAAAAGGATAATCCTTCCTGGCAGGCATTCATAATCGACCTCGATCTGGCAATCAAGGAAATTCGGGAAATTATTTCTTGTGCACCAAGCAAAACCGGCACAAGAGCTTTCATGGCAATAGGCGCCCTCTACGGTGAAGAGCACACCTTCATGCACGATCTAGAGTCCTTCTTCTAGGTTCTCTTCTGGATTTGCATACATTACAGGGCGATACAAGACTGTATAATCTCTGGTTATGAATGAATAGAGATCTGTAACAACTTGTTTCCTTTCTTGTTTCGAGATGACCTTATCTGAAACCATCACCTTAGTAAGGCGACCACGCCCAGGTATTATCCTAGAGAGTATTTGAATGAGTTCAATGGACTTTAAGTCTTCAGCTTGCTCTTTCCCTTGTGTTCTTATTTTCCAGTCTCTTTTATCTTAACCCACTGGTTTTACAGCCACGAACTTTGTTTCTCGCATATCTGATATCTTCGGCACTGGCGCCCTCCATTTCGAGTTGCCGCACACTATCCCTAAGTTCAATAATTTGTGGATCATTTTTCAGGGCAGCCTTTTTCTCGGCCGGAAGGGTATGGGGCAGGCCTTTTTCACAAAATTTGCTAAAGCCTTGAAAGTACTCGATATGGTCGTGCTGCGCTGCTTCATCTAGGAAGGCCTGCCTTCCATCGCAAGGAGAGGTGTTTGCCATGTAGCTTTGGTCATATACACGCAAGTCATTCTGGGTAATGTGTTGTGAACGTTCGGTTTCAGTATACCTTTCTAAATAGTTTATCAGCATATTTTTTTTGGTTTATCAGAGGCCATCTCTCAAACCTCACCGTTTAGTTTCTTGCCTATATAGCGGCGTATAGCAGGACTGTGGCATATCCAAGTATCCAGACATTCACATCACGGACCGAACTATGCGTTCGAATGTAACTCTGGGTAATGGCTCTTCAGAAACACTTTCCTGCAAGGTGGCGTTACAAAGATTGGTGGATTCTTTAAAGCGTCTTCCCATTGAAGGGCAAGTGTTTTCTCGCCTTTTGGAATCTGAAGCTGCCAGAATTTCTCGGGCGAATCTATCACGTAAAAAGCTTTGTCGGCAAAAGCTAAGGCAAGTAGGTATTGGGTGTCATCGAATATTAATTTCGCATGTTGACTCGTAGATGCGCCATATCTAGTTTATGTCAGATGGACAGTGCGATACAGCGGAAGGAGTATGGGAGAAATACGTGATATTTTCGGGGTCACGGTTGTTTTTAACCCAACGTTGATATATGCAATAGATAACTTTCCAGCCCTCGTCTGTGCGCAGTAACACAACCTCGATGTCCTAAAAAGATCAGAATCTTATTCAGGCTGGCTAGGAAACAATCTATCTTATAGCGGAGGCCTCCCTCGTCCTTATTATCAGGGGTGGGAAAGGATGCACCAATTCTTGCTCCGGTCCAGCAGAACACATCAATGATAAATGGAATTTGTAGCTTATTGCGAGGATGAATGAATTTTTCGTCATCCAGAGTCCAAAGCGTAGTATGAAACCAGATAAAGTCGTCTCTGCCAAATAAGTGTTTTGGCTTTTTTGTGTTCACAATAAGACGTTCCTCAGTTAGAATGGTCCTTACCCACTAAAAAAAGCCTCATGGTTAGGGCAGCCTAACAGGTGTACTAGAGGGGACTTACGTTATAAATTGAGCTCCTGTATTCCTCGCTAATAACGGTTCCAGTGACCCGAGTGAAGCCCACGAAGAGCCATTCGGCGAAAGTATTTACTGAGCCAACTGTCATCCTGTCCCTAATTCTTCCTTGACTAAGGGCGATGTGAAAGCGGAGGAAGTCTTTGGTAATGACGAGGTCCGGATAAGGCGCTCCCTTCGGGAAGCAGTATTCTACCCTAGCGCCTTCTACTTTATCCACCCTTTCCGCTTTGCTCTCTTCCCTTTCCCCTTCCTTTTCCATCTCTACACCTTCAATCCACCTATGTCAAATAGTTAGTGGAGTTCTTTAAGATACCATAGCAAAAGTGATGCTTACTTCGCATAACGGTTTAAAGCCCAACTTTGATTCTTGACATGATTTAGGTACCTCATTTATAATGTCCTTTTCCTTATGCGCACCAACTTGGTAGCCCCTAGCTGTAGCTCCCCTCAGTAACCGTATTGCCGCAGGTGCCTTTCGACCCATGGTAGTATAGATTTGGGAGAGACCAGAATCGAAAGGTAGCAGGCCAGAGTGGAAGGATAGCGGACCACAGTCAAAGGATAGCGGGCCAGAGTCGAAGGTTAGCAGGCCAGAGTCGAAGGAGAGCCAGGCCAGAAGGGTATCCAACACCCTTTAAACCGGCGCTAGCTAGGTGAGTGTGAGTGATGGAATTACGGATTTCTGTTTTCTTTTGGTGCCAAGATATTCAGCCTTGCAGACATTTGGAATTGCCGCCTTCTATTCCTCCAACATATATGTTCATGACTTAGTCTCAGGACAGAGAAGCCTTCCAACCCAACTCCTGAATACCCAGATCTCCAAAATAATCGCTCAATGCATCCATATGAAAGTGATTCGAAACAACGCCGCTGAGCCGGACCAAGAATAAGGCAAGGCCCAGGCATCACCTCACGCCGGCAACATACACAATGCCTGTCCCTATTTCAACCTTCCATTTCTCTCTCATCAACATCCTTGCGACAGCTGGACCAATTTTCCCTTTACCGCCCTCACTGTGCCTACCAACACCTGTGATGATCTTGTATCTTAAACCCACACCTACTCTCCCACCGGTGCTTTGTTCCCCCAAACCTACCCACCATATCCTTACCTTCTCCTTTGCGATCCGCACGGCATCCTTGACGCTAACGCCGTGAAGGTCCAGTATATTAGCAGTTGATTGTGCCTCCACAAGCGCGTCTGCGGCAGCTGCACTGTAGGACCGCGCGGCTAAATTGTGGTCTCGTCCAAGATCACTGTAGTAGCTGGCGGCAGCCGCCATGAAGGGGTCAGACTTGCCTTTCCGATATGCAGCAGACGCCTGGGTAAAAGCGATATCGCGTTTAGAGGAGTTAAATTTTGCGAGGGCAGCAGCATCTGGCCAAGTGAGGTGCGGGATCTGATCTTGAACGTATTGAGAAGTGGGTGGTTGGGAGAATGAAGTTTCAATCGGCGGATATTGAGTGATGATTTGGATGTTACCTCTCACGCTGCTGTCTTGTGGTTTTACCGCGAGCTCCTTTGCTAGTTCATGTGCTGCCGATGTAGACGGATGTGTAAGACGAATAAGTGTCATTATGTGTGTCGCAGAAATTGTAGGGAACTCCTGACCTAATTCAAATGCGTTCTGCTGAATGAAGGGCTCCTCTGTCGTGATTATTGTGGGATTGTCAACCGCGTCCAAGATACCTCCAATGGTCGCGGACAATGAGGCGCCATTTGTGTGATAGATAGAAGATACCTCTCTGACCGTCCGATTGATTCTTGAGGCGACAAATTGAATATCAGTGTTCATTGCATCCCATTTGCTTGTCCAGTTATTTGTCGTGTCAGGCAGAGGAACAGGCCCTTCCGTATCCTCATATTTCCGTCTTCCCCTCTTCCCCTTCCGACCATTTCTGCTCGCTCTGCTTAGATCCTCAGCAAATGCATCCACACCCTTCACGTTAATCCTTCCCTCGCCCTCCTCAGGCTGATCCTCGAAGAAGGTTCGATTCAGCAGCTCCTCGACCGTTCGTCGATAATTTCCTTGGCACTTCCTGAGTGTGTTTTCCACCGTAAACGGTTTCAACTTCGGAAACATTTCTTGTAACATCATCTTCTTGCTATTAGCATCTAGAGCCTCCAATCCCGCTGCGTGTTCCTTCTCCACGTCATCCAGATCATCAGCCTCTATATCTTCTGGACTCAATGACGGCTCTGATTGCGATCGCGAGAGACTTGTTAGATCTGTTCCTTCTGACCTCGACCACTCGTGAGACTCCGTCCTCCCTGCGATCCCACCATCTGCTTCCAGTGTTGCAGCAACCCCAGAACTTCCGCCGCTCCCTGACGGATCAAAACTGGTGTGCTCTTCAACTATTGCTTGTGCCTTGAGATGATCGAGTGTTGCGCGGGCCTGACTCAGTGCAGGTTCAGATGTGAGGTCGTAGTCCAACAAGATGGCTGAAACAAGCGCAGTATCGAGAGGCGGGCAATACTCCCTCTAAGAAGCCGTCAGCGAAAAGAAGGATATGTAAAGCCCACTAGATAGGCTAAAATACCTCCAAATGCGTGATAATGTCATCCATTCACATTGACAATTGCAAGTGGCAAATATCATCATACTCTTGCATAAAAGCTCTGAAATCTTTGACGAGCTGATTATATCTTGTGAGGTATGGAGCCCGTGCGTCCGAAAGATGGAGTCGCTTCTAGATGGTTATAACCGACAGTTGATGTAACACGAAAACGAATCTCGGGCGCAGCGAAAAAAAGAGCCGCGACGTCCAAATTTCAAGTGCGCGAGGTTTTGCACTATCCCACCAACTTTTAATGCCTTTTATTGATTCGGGGCCTACATAAACTTTTATGCTAGCGGTTAACATTACCTGTCCTCCGAACGTCCAGACGTGATGCCACTGCAGAAATGATGCAGACCCCAGCCATCGAAAACCGAAACGACGAGCAACATGACAGGGGGAAAACACAGGAGTACATTAGTTTTTTTTAGGGATAGGTGCAGGGCAGCGAATATGTGAAAGCAGACAACTGTTGCAGAGCTTTCAAACGTGGATTTCAAATTGACCAATAGTCAGCCCATTCATCGATCAACCCGAAGCAAATTGTAGACCGAAGATATAGATCAATCAAGAGCATCAGGCTGACTTCGTCCCTCTCCAGCTGCAAGCTAGCCATCAAATCCGTCGAGTGATCCATTGCCGTCTGAAATTTCATGATAAGTGGAAAGCGCCTTGTCCTTCCTTGATCGCAACGTTCAATCTCTCCCGCATGATCTCTAAGCTCGTATAGTCAGGCAGCTTGAGGTAATTAACGCAAGTCATGACACTAGGAAGATAATCATCTGAAGTGTATGGTGGCTCGCTTGGTCTACAAACCACGGTAAACATGGGAGTGAGACTCTTGAAACCTGAGAACAAGGTCAGTAATGGAACATTAAAGATCTGTCAAAAGGGAGCGGTCTATCTCACCTCCTATGGGAAGCTTTGGGCTACCTGTGACGAATTGCAAGAACTCACGGCGCTCTGGCATTGACAGTTCGCTCATAGCTTGGAGCAAATTTTTAACACTCCTACTGTCCATGTTGAAGCCATGATCTGCCTTGATGGAGTCCATCAGAGCTATCAACTGAAGTCAGCAACGGAACTCAGCGAACTTTTTCCGGGGTATAGCAAAGACTTACTCTCAAGCGACCAGTCTTCTTCTACTCTACCGAAAAGCATCACAAGTTCGTCCGGGGTGAAAGCTTTGAGCGCGGAATAAGGAAAGACAAGGGAGAAACCCGATCTGAATGCATCCACCTGTCTCTGCACTCCACTCCCAAGAGTAAGATCGATAACCTTGTCAACATACAATCCGACGTTGTCAATAGTAAGAAGGATGTTAGATCCATTCGGAAGAAGTTCGATAGTTGGATAGCCGGGAAGAGTAAAATCAAGACCTAAATCCTCCACGCGGACGCCCTGGATTTCGATATTGGAGGCGGCCGTAACCTTCTCAGCAGCGCCCAAGTGGGTGCTCTCGTCTATCTTCTTTTTCGCATTGGCAAACTTTCGAAGAAGCTTGAGGGACTTCGCAAGATCGTTGTCGACTGTTCTCACGGCTCCGAGTGAGGGGGCCACAGTGACAGGGCCATCCCCAATTCGGAAAAAGGTAGGGTTGAAGGAAACATCGATGATCCGTGAGTCCAGCATAGATCGAGCAACGAATTTGCCCAGCATCTTGTAGAGATGAAGAACCTTTTTACCATTCTCTGATTCCGATTGCTCCTCGCTCATAGGCGCCGGAAATAGCCCGCGTTTGCCGAAAGCAAATTCGTCAACATCATTTGATTCGTTCTCTCTCCAAAGCTTGAGCTTCTTCTTCGAGAACTCCCTTGAGACGTTTGAGTAGAATTCAAGGGTTGGCCCAAGCCCAGTCCCTACCTCTTCGAAGTATTCCACTTCAAGAATGCTTGGAGACGCACCGTACAATTCCATGACCTTCAGGGCAGATTCCAGGATTCGAGTCCTTGAAATGCGGACCTTTTGGCGTTGAAGTCTTCCCAAGAACGGACGGGAGTCATCCCGATGACGATCTTGTCTGGAATCATTGGTCGACTGAGCATTTTGCCACCTAGTCATGGAACGGGAGTATCCGAATGAAGTAGACTGCAAGAACAGGTGTCTAGTCTCGAAAGGGAAGAGAAAGGGATAAAGACGAGCGAGGTCCTCGCTCCAGCTTGGAAGGCAATTGCTCGCAACGATCAATGGTTCTTCTAATTGGCGGTTGAGCTTAGCAGTGAGCTTAGTATTGACAAATTGAGCTAATGGCTCTGCGTTTAATCTCAGCGCTTCCTTATCTTCTGCCAACACATCGTCCAGGTTGGCATTCAATGCGTGCAGAATGTTCAGAAGACGCAATATAGTTGACGTGGTCTTATTCTTGTCAAGGGACAATGGAAGACCAGAAGCAGCAGTTTCCAATGTTGCTTCTGGAGGTGGCGTCAGGGAACTTGGCTCCGGGGGGGGTGGACCAGGGACACGCTTAAATTTTACTGGATGTACCGCTGACCAGACATTGCGAAGCGCTGGCTCGTCCGGCTGTGACCTATTATAGTGAACCGCACGGTAGATGGTAGTTTCGTTCATAATTGGTTGATCGCCAATACTAAATTCAATATGCCAATCCTGAGGGGTTGCCTGGATCGCTGCGGCATATGAAGCTAGCCGTGCTGACGATGTTGTGAGGTTTGAGGCTTGAGTTGCGGCTGCTTGTAACGAGACTTGTGCCTTGGACGATGAGCTAGATGGAGTAGCAACTCGTGTACCGTCCTCCTTTCTTGCCGTAACCTTGCCAGTAGGAGCCACCTCCATGTTTACAGCGGTAGGATCGGGTCCTGCACTATCATCCATGTCGCCATCTAGATCATCGACAATCGCATTCATACCACCGCTCTCTTCCATATCTTCTTCATCTGAGAGCTGTCTCTCGTTTGCGCACTCCAAATGATTTTCAGGCTGATCAGGGTCCTGGATTGGAGGAGGTGGAGGTTGCTGAGATTGGTGTCTTCGGTTGGAGCGTCGGGTTGTAGGGATGGTAGGCTTTACCTGCGAAGTGCTAGAACTGGATTGTTCGGCGGGAGTGGTGTTAGCCTTGGCTTTGGGCGCCTTTCGGTTGGAACGGGATGTGACCGCTGGTGCAGGGTTTGAATTAGACGCTCCCGCTCCGTACGAACCCCCCTCGGTAAGCCGCTGATGGAGATTAGATGTTCCTGCTGCTGCTGCCGCGAAGGCCGCAAGAGCGTTCGAAATGCCTTCACGTCTAGCTCCTCTAGGGCGTTCGGACATACTAATTCGTGGTCGAAGGTAGTCGTCCAGGGCCTTGAAGGTAGCAATGGCGTGGATTGACACCATGATATTTCTATAAGGACGTGGGATGTCTGAACCATCATCAGCAACCAATCTGAGACGGAGCTGTTTGGCGAGCATCGAGGCGGCGCTGCTCCGATTGCCATCAAAAGAATTCTGGTGAACAGTAACGACTTCAAAGTGCTCAGCCCTGCTCAGCAGATCCTGCAGTTTATGCACCAAGACGCTGAATGGTGTGGAAGGCAATTTACTGCTTGTTTTCGGCTTGTCCTGTAAGACCTTACCCATAAAAACCTCAAGGAAAGCTGATCGAGCTTCATCTCTCATAAATTCTACGGTAATCAAGTTAGTATAAGGCAATAATAATCATACTTAAGCAAGGCCCGACTCACCATCAGGATTGTTGAAGACATCAAGTAAGACACGAACAACCTCAGAGTTCAAGAGCTCGTAACTTGTTATGCTCTCTAGAGCATATCCGTCAAAGTATTGAGCCAAACGGCTAAAAAGCTCCAATCCATCACCATGTCCAATGCCAAGATAGCAGGCTTCAATATTGGAGGCCAAATGTTGTAGCTCGTGTAGGATTTTAGATGACTTTTCTCTCATCTCTTTGCCACGATGCTCATTCTCATGAACTTCCATGAATTTCTTGGCACGTATGCTAATAAACTGCTGCATGTTTGGCATGATTGGTGGCATTGGACGATTTCTGCCTGATGTTGACGAAGAACCTTGAGAGCTCACTGGCGAAGCTGACATGTCATCATGGCCATCATCCATATCATCGTCATTCTCATCATTAGAAGAGTCGTCATCGTCGTGCTCCTCGTCACCGTAAGCGTCCAAGCCAGCTCCTTGATTAATTGTTGGCGGTTGAGATCCAGGGGTTGGCTCGGAACCTGCGGTCCCTTTTTTCTTTTCCGATTTCAATTCTCCGTCCTTTTTCGCTGGAGGATCAGCCAGCTTAGCTATTTCTGCAACAACGCCTTCTCTATGAAACTGGTATCGATAAATTTTGTCTAGTCTCCCTATTAGGAGTTCTGCAGCCTGCAAAGCAGCAGTGACCAGAGTTGGGTGATCTTGCTGGGAGAGAATAGACGCCAGAAACGACGCATAGGGTACAGTACGAAGTGCAGCCTCGAGGATATCAGTATCAAGATTAGATATCATCTTAAGCTGAGCAGTGAGGACTTTCTGACGAACACTGAGGTTAACGGTGCTCGAGAAGGCGTCAGTAAGCGTAGGCAAGAGAATTATAGCAAATCGCTTCAACTCCTCCTTGCATCCCTCCAGAAGTTCGATTCGCTTCTCTTTTAGGGTCTTCGCGGATTTAGAAGCCGAAGATTGCATAGCAGATTCCGGTTGGCCTGCAAAGACTGAGTCGAAAACATCGTCCAGAAGCGAATCAGAGTCTTTGGGAAGCCCGGGAAGTAGTTCGCATATCACATTGAGTGTCTCGAAAACTTGTTCTCTTGGTCTATGGATCAATGCTTGCATGATGACAACGCTATCAATCTTGGAGGCCACGTCTTCTGTTCCACCAGGAGGTGAGACTCCAGTAAGAATCTGATAAAGAGTATCCACGATATTCATCCTGAATAGTTCTACAGAAAGACTAGGACTAGCTCGAGCGGTGATTGCCAAGACTCGAAGGAACTGAGTATGAATATTTGGTCCAATCAGATTAGTAGTTCCGGGAAGCAGCAGGCGTAGGATGGCCTTCAGGAGCTCCTTATTGACAAGCTCTTCAAGCTTATCCTGGCGGTGTCGGAAGCTCTCGACAACCCTGGACACACATAGGCATCCCTGTTCGACAACCTTTTGATCGTTGCTGCTTAATACATTTAGGAGTATCGGCATGACATCACGAATCACAGGAAAGGAGTCTTCTGGTATATTTCGGCAACAGTTCGCCGCAGTGGTGACTGCTGAACGTTGAGTACTCGTTGCAAAGAAGTCCAAATATGTTAGACATGCTGTAAGACCCCCTTCGCGAACAATAGATGCGGGATACTCGACGGATATTTTCTCAAGAGTCTATAAATAATTTAGAAAGTTGAACAAAAATGATGAGATAGGACTTACGCTCAAGGCTTGCTCGGCAAGATCAATGTAGTGAATCTCAAGTAACTTCTGACATAACACTGGAACAGCTCCACCATACACCACGTTAGCAGTAGCGGCTGGTAGGGCCTCCATCAAATTGGCAATGCAACGACATGCAAGTAACATCATCTCTGAATTCTCCTCCCCAAACTCGCTTGGCTGCATCAAAGTGACGAGTTCCTTAACGAATTGGTCCGGCGAAAAGTGACCTGAAAGATTGTCCTCTGTTGAAACAAGAAGAATTTCGGAAAGTTCTTGTAATGCAATAAGTTGAACCGATGGATCGCCCTTTTGTTTCAGGTTGTTGAGGATTTCTCTAAGACGTGATGTAACACCAGACATCATACCAGTTAAAGCTCGAAGTGTACTAGATAACCCATGAGGCGGACCACCTGCTCCACCAAGGTAGCCACCTCCGAACGGGTCATCATCGTCATCTTGATCGAAGCCAATATCGTCATCTTCATCGTCCATGGCACTCCCATGATCTCCCATCGGTTCGTCTTCGTCCTCCTCCGCTGGCGCTTCGGGCTTCTCTGCTGCATCTTTCATAGTGACATCGAATTCCCTGCCGGTATTAGTCTTCCTCGGACGCCTGGACGAAGGAGCAGATGTGCTGGGTGGTAATGTTTCTAGATGAAGGTTAGCAAAAACAGCAATCCACATGCCTGCAAAACGAATGTGCCAACCTTGTGTGTTCTTTTTTGGTCGACCAGGTTTTTTCTTCGGAGGGTTTGACGTGGCATTTGGATTGGATGCCTCATTAGACGGTCCAGCAGAACTTCTGTTCACCATTAGTACTTGATGTACTATAACACAACATATTAGCTTACCCAGCGTTCGACATCACTGCGGGCTGCTTTGCCTTTCGGGAGCGGGTTGAAGGTATTGAAGGCGGTGGAAGTGGTGGTTGTTCAGCTAATGTGGTCTTCAGGCGCTTCGTGCGACGAAGAGGAAGTGATGTTTCCGCGCCTTCTGAAAGTTCCGCCGAACGCTCACGAGCTGCAGGGGCAGCAGCAGCGGGTGCGGCAGGAGCCTTTCGCTTTCGAGTTGGAGGTTGATTTCGGGAGGATGTTAAAGTAGGAGGCTGAGCGGGAGAACCGCTCGAGGAATCTGTCGATTGTCTCGCAGACGAGCGAGTCACTCTGGAAGACATGAGAAACTGGACCCTTGACTCATCTAAAGATGTGAAGATGAACGACGACGGCTTGGGTGAATGGATTTTGTGGGTTGGAAAATGTGGAACGATATGTGACGAATGAGACGGTTTAAGTCTGTAGCTATGGGTAGGCACGAGAGCAAGTAGACGTGAGAAGGGTTGTTTGGTAACTACCTCGTGCAGCTGGTAGACGGTGTTGTAACAGCAGTTGAAGAAGAAGTGTCGAAAATGGAAGCGGATGGATCTAACGTCGAGGAAGGAGCTCTTCGCTTGGCCCTACGAGCAGGTCTCTCCATACGGTTTACCCTAGAACGCCGCCATCGACGAGAGCGAGCAAATGATGAGAAGAAACCAGAAGTCCGAGGTGAGGGTAAGAAGCAGATGAGTTGGTGTTTGCAAGTCTGCTGGAGACTCGTTGCTGTTGGTTTGAGGAATGTTGGATTGGAAGGCGTATGTCGGAACTAAAGATTAACAAGATCGTTGAGATACCGATTCGTCTGGCACTAAGGTGACGGGAGTGTCTGTTCTCAGCCGCACGTGTTGTGTTATTTCTGGAATCGTCGACTCGCAACCAGTCTTCATTCACTGGCTTGCTTCCAGCCAAGTCATAGAGCAGAGCAGACAATGTATTTATGTAATCTCTCGAATTCACCTGCTGAAGATAATCACAGAGCACAATCGCGTTGGTGTTACTTGCACGTGATGATTAACAGAATCTAACTAACCTTTAAATTTTTAGTCCAGGGCTTATTTGCGGCTCAAGCTCAAAAACCCCGCCACTCACCAGAGTTGTACTCATCAATCATCTTACCGTATTCACTGAATCTGCATGCATAACACCTACTTTTGCAAGCTATCCCTCGGCCACTGTTCTATCTCTCGTGCGCCACCCGTCCATCGCTCTCTTGGCTGTTCTCAATCTCCATTTCTGGTCGGACCGAAGTGAACAGTAGTGCTTAGGATCATCTACTCGGTACCTCGCATCGTCCGGAGCCCTCCGGGACAAGAGCTGCGAAAGTTCTACAAATCACCACCACCTGCATTTCTTTGCTGTCATCCAGACTTCAACGAACATATCCAAGTTCTTACACTATTTTCTACTTCCCTCAATCAAAATAGTCTGCTATTTTGCTCTCAACATGCAAGAGCAGCTATCACTGGTCCCTGATTCGACTCCCCAAGAGCCCGTCTCTGCGCTCAGCAATGATGAACCCACTTACTCTTTTCCACAGAACCGCTTGAAGAGAATGATAAATGACTCATCAAAGACACCGCTATGTCTAGTCGCTTGTGGGTCCTTTTCACCCATAACATATCTTCACCTACGCATGTTCGAGATGGCAGCAGATTACGTCAGATTCAACACCGACTTTGAGATTGTCGGAGGATATTTGTCTCCGGTTTCTGACGCATACAAAAAAGCTGGCTTGGCCAGCGCGGAGCACCGGTTAGCATCTCTATGACAAAATTTTTCATTTTAGAAACTGACCGGGGATCGAAACCAGATTTCAGATGTGCGAAATCGCAGTGAATCAGACCTCAAACTGGCTAATGGTTGATGATTGGGAGGCCACGCAAAAGGAGTACCAGCCAACCGCAATTGTGCTTGATCATTTCGATCACGAAATCAACGAAGTGTTGGGTGGGGTCGAAACTTATACTGGCGAGCGTAAACCAGTGCGCATCGCCCTTCTTGCTGGTGCCGATCTCATCCAAACCATGTCCACCCCTGGTGTGTGGAGCGAGGCGGATCTCAACCATATCTTAGGTCGCTATGGCAGCTTTATTATTGAGCGGACGGGGACTGACATTGACGATGCCTTGGCGAGTCTTCAGGCATGGAAAGATAACATTTATGTTATCCAGCAACTGATACAGAATGACGTCAGTAGCACCAAGATCCGACTCTTTCTTAAGCGAGAGATGAGTGTGCAGTACTTGATTCCAGCGCCTGTTATTCAGTATATTGAGGATCATGGGCTCTACGAAGATGACGGGGCTGCCTCAGTATCTGAAGGCAAAGGAAAGGGCACTGCAAAGACGAACGGAACGCATCCGGAAATCTTCCATGGAGAAGCCGACGGGGACAAGGAAAAGCAGAAAGGCTTGGGCAATGGCAGCTGAAGCTCGCGCCTGTGCAGTTAGGGTAACAGCGCCATTATTTGCCGATTGAAGCACGAGAGTGTTAAGATACCTCAAGACCACGGAGTTGTTGCAGACAAGCATCCGCTGCAATGCAGATTACATTCTCGTATGAATTTGCTGCGTTCGAGGTCTTGCGCAGGCTTATGGAAGCCCGCCCGGGGAAGTTTAGCACATAGGGGAAGGGAAAGTTACCTAGATCGTCTTTGGTGTAACATCAAATGGATATACCGTCAATTTCGGATGGCAGGGAACATTATTTGGATATCAATCTCGTTCCGATACTCCCTGCCCTAAGAATTTAATACATTTCTTTAAACCAGTGTTCCATACAGATATCTTGCTGAGCACCGTATTACCATATCACCTGGGCGCGTATTACCCCTGTCCTGGCATCCGTTCAAGGCATCAAGCAGCTATTTCTGATATCTGACATTAATCACTTGGATGGTCTTACGTGAAGGCTTTGCTTTGGTAGTTTTTAGAGAAACTAAGCGGTAAATCGCTATTGCTTAATAAAGCCGGTAAACAAATAAGGCCTAATTTGAATACAGATTTTTACCACGATTTTTAAAACTATCTACCGAAATATTACGATTGTCTCCAGAGTAACATCTAAAAACAGACGCAGTATCTATATCACCTAGAGCACTCCCTGAGCATATAGTGCAATGAGCCCTCGGTGGCACTTCAAGTGGCAGGGAGCTCCTAGAGAGTATGAAAACAGAGGAGTCTGGTGCTGCCGGTAGCGCCTCAAGTTAGAGGCAGTCTATGAGCATACAAGAATATGAAGAATAACTGAAGCGATTTAAGTGATGGAGTGCTCCCGGAGAACATGAGGATAACATGTCCAACGGCTCAGAATTGTGGTATCTTAGCAAATACCCCCTTCTAAAAAAAAGCGGAAAACCACGTCTTGTAACCTTTGCAGGTTTGGGTGGAAATTAGGGGTGACCGAAGAATATGTATTCTTCAACCAGAGATCCTCCGCTATTCCATACCAACCCTCCTATTCTGCTCAACACAATGGTGTATGCATCCCACGTTCATTTTATTCTATGTGATTAGATTTTATAGATTATAGGAAGTTATCGAATTCTTAATTGTCGAAGAAATATATTTTTCTGTAGATGTGTGTTAAGATAGTCTTATCTGCGAGCATCACCGGGAGTAAGAAAAGGCAGCTACGCAGGATTTCCTTCCGTTATTTCCGCTTTCAAGCTCATGCAGTATTGGAAGTAGTTCTCCTGGTGGCTTAGAGGTGGACTTACGCCTACCCTACAGTTGTAATTTACGAATACGGCGAACTGTGGTACGCAGGCCTCCTTCCCATTGCGAATGTTAAGAAAGTTGGTAACTTCAAAAGGTTCTCTCATATGTCTGGCGTAGTTGAAGACAATGAGAAAGTTACAGGTTATAGAGACAACGAATTTAAAGTACAAAGCGGGCTAACCACACGATACCCGATGGAAGCTGCATGTGGATACCAGGAACGGATTCACCCTTCGGCTTTAGTGCGCATGTTGGAAGCAGTTTCCTCTCCATTACGAACCGACGCCGAAGGCAGACAAGAAAATGAACATGAAGAATGGACTGAGGACCGGAATCTTTTATCGATCAACTGGTGATTCTACATGTTCAGTAACACTACCTCCTACTGGGAGTCCGTCCTACCGGGTAACGTGTGCTGCAAAAGCGCCATTAGCAAACAAATTGGAAGGTATTTTATCCTATCACCAAATCTAGAGCAGCACCGAGTCGGCAATAGTATCGAATCTTAAAGACTTGGAAGGCGCCGAAGACAATGGTTGTAACGCGGATCGGTGAGTCTAATTGCCGTTGTCGACACCCCCACCTGGCTTGAAAACACTAAAACGGTAAGTTAACAGAGTCCATAATGGCTGGGGGTTAGGTGAAGTACAGGTGCTGCTCGTAGAAATCAAGTAGCTGGATATAAGTTGGCATGAGCTTTTCTTCCAATCTCGTTATCACAGGTAAGACGCACCTTCATTGGGCATTTCTTCTTCGCCGTCTCAATAGCATGTGTAGACTTGCGGCCATTGTTCCAGTGCAAATATACCTGAAGGCCCCGTCTGTCTTGTTCGATAGTATCGACGGCCAGGATCTCGTCCTCCCAAGACCCCTTAGGAGGCTGCCATTGCGAGCGTTCGAAGCTAGCTGGCGGAGTCGCAGAGCCATACTCATTGGTCTTACGAGACTTGCTCCCCTTTTTGCTTGACTGGGGGGTTCCGGACTTGGTATCTCGGTGGCGTTTGCCGGCTACGGACTTCGGCCTATACTGGGTGGGGCGGCCGCCAATCTTCTGGTAATATTCCTCAAGCATATCTTGCACATCCTCCCTTCAGATATCATGTCAGAATCATATCAAACGCTGACAAGCTAATATTAGGTTTCAAGTAAGAAACATACGCAAGATTTTCCTCCGGCTCCCAGGTCCTGTCCTTTGGTTTATCGTACCCCTTCCATTTGACCTGCAGGCGTAGGATACCCTTTACACAATCATTTTCAGTACCCAACCCGCTGTGCACCCGGCGAAATACTCACTTCTTCATCAAACATATGGTCCACAATAGCCTCGACAACATACCTATCAGAAGTTAAGGTTATCCATCAGCTTCAGTGATAAAGCTTTATGTATGGGGGCGTCACGCACTCTCCTTCTACTCCTGCATCTCCCTCATCGTCCTCGTCATTTTCGTCATCCTCAACCTGAACTTGCTCCTTGCGAGCCGAGATACGAGCTGGTATCTCATCGATACTGTCATCAGAGTCCGACTCGATATCGATAGGCGCTACATTGACCAGACTTAGTCAATAAAATGAAGACCTTCGAAGTCATACAAGAGATTGAGATGAAGCTTACGTGGCATGATGATTAGGGTGATCAGCTCGTATGAATCTGACGAGATGCAGAGGAACAGACCGCAGGAAGAGAAATAAGCGATCTGGAAAAAGAAGAGCAAGAGGTAAATGGAGTCGCGTCGCGACTGTACAAGACGTATGTTGTGGGAACTGATCAGAATAGCTATAAGAGCCTCAATCGAGCACGTGATCCTGAGAACTTTCTGCACTCCGCAAAGCTACAGGTGCGTATTTCGTCAAGGCTAGACGAAACGCAGTATTTGGCAGGAAAGCTGTATAAAAGACTAAGGCTGGTCAACAATGCGAAGATGAGAGCGCTGGAAGGATTTCGCGGAGAGCTTCCGCCGAGCGGGAATTTGTCTTGGCGTCGTTAAGGATGGTTGTTGAGCCGCAACCAAAACATATCAACTCACTTTGTGCCCTAGAATCGGTCCAAAAGGATTCCAGAGCTATAAGATTCTCAGAACCCACGCAGCCAAACAGGCAAGATGGCGATGCGTAAGTAATGGAAGTCCTTCAATATGACAACAGCTGATGAATCTGGGATAGATCTTGATATGTCGCAAGGTAACCTCACCCGAGAATGAAACTTAATGCCTTCGAATTGCTGATATTCCTGCAGCGCAGGTGCTGAAAGATGAGCAAGGCCGGCCATTTATAGTCGTCAGAGAGTATGTTCGGACATCGACAACTCTATATCTAACCTTCAAAGTGTCGAAAATGGGAAGTTGAGAGAGTCGTTCGATCGATTTGGCTAATATGACGGTTCTTAGCCAGGGCAAAAAGAAGAGACTTCATGGCAATGACGCAGTCAAATCACATATCCTAGCGGCGAGGACGGTTGCAAACATCGTGAAGACGTCCCTTGTACGATCTATGAAGGCTCCTATTTACACACGAACATTTTCTGACCTCTTTTCGGAATACAGGGTCCCCGCGGGTTGGACAAAATCTTGATATCACCAGATGGAGACATCACTGTCACAAATGATGGAGCTACAATCCTCTCTCAAGTATACTACTTGTACGCTTAATTGATCATATAGCAGAAGCTGACATACATAGATGGAAATATCGAACTATGTTGCTAAGCTTCTGGTTGAGCTTTCCAAATCACAGGACGATGAGATAGGAGACGGTACAACTGGTGTGGTCGTTCTGGCTGGAGCGCTCCTTGAGCAGGCAGCAGACCTCATCGACAAAGGAATCCACCCTATCCGAATCGCAGATGGTTTTGATGATGCCTGTGAGGTTGCTGTAGCAGAGCTAGATCGTATAAG
Source organism: Sabuloglossum arenarium (assembly GCA_022345705.2). Lineage (NCBI taxonomy): Eukaryota > Fungi > Ascomycota > Geoglossomycetes > Geoglossales > Geoglossaceae > Sabuloglossum > Sabuloglossum arenarium. The sequence continues at coordinate 17,511 of JAJDMY020000336.1, forward strand.
TGACGAGATAAAGTTCACTAAGGACCAAACAACGAACCTACTCAAGGTTGCAAAAACAAGTTTGGGAAGTAAAATGTAAGTTTTCGCATTTAGCTCTGATAGGTTAGAATAGAGCATGGCTAACAAGGTCCCCCATAGTGTGTCAAAAGCCCACGATCAATTTGCTCAGATTGCTGTTGACGCAGTACTTTCTGTTGCTGATCTTGAGCGCAAGGATGTCGACTTTGAGCTCATTAAGGTCGACGGTAAGGTTGGAGGGTCACTCGAAGACTCTCTCCTTGTCAAAGGCGTGATCGTTGACAAGGACTTCTCCCACCCACAAATGCCAGACGAGGTACGAGATGCTAAACTCGCGATCCTCACTTGCGCATTCGAGCCTCCGAAACCGAAGACAAAACACAAATTGGATATTACCACGGTCGAGGAGTTTAAGCGCCTGCAGGCTTACGAGAAGAACAAGTTTGAGGAAATGATTGCGCAAATTAAGGCCACGGGGGCAAATCTCGTCATTTGCCAATGGGGGTTTGATGATGAAGCCAACCATCTCCTGCTGCAGAATAAACTTCCTGCTGTAAGATGGGTTGGCGGACCAGAGATTGAACTAATCGCCATCGCAACCAACGGAAGAATAGTGCCTAGATTCGAGGATCTTAGCAGTGAGAAGCTGGGGCGAGCTGGGTTAGTCAGGGAGATGAGTTTCGGCACGACGAGAGAAAAGATGTTGGTGATCGAAGAGTGCGCGAATACTAGAGCAGTAACGGTATTCGTCCGGGGGAGCAATAAGATGGTACGTAGCACTTCCGATTATTTCTGCTGTCGATGACCTACACGTTCTTCTATATGGACGACACATACATTTCTCATCGCGGGATAGACAGCCCAATGGGCAGTTTGAATGCAGGTCTTCAGAGTTTGGTGTTGAGATGCATTGCATCGCGTCACCTATCATCGATCACGTTCGCTTCTCCTCTTTCTTCCGATGGTTCATGCTGATCAAGAGGGATCTGTCTAGATTATCGATGAAGCAAAACGCTCCCTGCATGATGCATTGTGCGTCGTCCGAAACTTGGTCACTGATAACCGCGTTGTCTACGGAGGCGGCGCTGCTGAGATAGCGTGCTCTTTGGCGGTTGAGGAGGCAGCAGTCAAGGTTCGTACGCAATTGCATTGGATGTGAAGCGAGAAGCTCATCCATGTATCAATTTGCAAATTGTCAGGATGCAGCCCTGTTGCTGACTTTCGGGCCTAATAAAATAGAGTCCTGGTTTGGAGCAATATGCCATGCGCGCTTTCGCGGATGCTTTGGACAGTATTCCCATGGCACTCGCAGAGAACTCTGGTTTGAGTCCTATCGAGACATTGGCTTCTATCAAGTCACGACAAGTCAAGGAGAAGAACTCAAGATTGGGAGTTGATTGTATGCAGCTGGGAAGTAACGGTAAGCCACTAAGTTCCTTTGCTGACATCCCATGGTTGCCTAGGACATTCATTCATTGTCCCCCACATCCCCACGAACATTTCGCTTGTTGCCCTATCAAGATTTTACCTTTTCTTTCATTATCGGCCTAAGAACAACATTAATGGTTCACGTCCCTATTTATCGATTATCTCATTCTATTTTGCACGTCAAGGAGCTTTTGTCCCCCACGTTTCGCGTGGAAGGTATCCCTAAGATCCGCCGCAGCGGAACAATGATTGCTTTTTTCACCCTCGTGGGACAAGGAACTCACCTGATAGCTAACTGTGTCACACCAAACTATAGATATGCGCGAGCTCTTTGTGATTGATCCCTTAATCGGAAAGCGCCAACAATTACTCCTCGCCACTCAGCTGTGCAGAATGGTGTTAAAGGTATGTGATAAGCGGTATCCGTATTTTTTTCCCTTTTTATTTTATATTTGAAACCCCTTCCCGATCCCCGGGTTTGTTGCCTAGGAAGAACCTCCCAAGATAACTAACACCCGATTCACTGCAGATTAATAATGTGATAATTGCTGGGAGTGATGAGAATGAGTTCTAGAAGACCAGATTGGCTGTTTCCACCAATAATGTTGTGTAGCATGACAGGCTCAAGACAAGTCAGAGTTTCATTGATACGGTCTCACTGTTAGCACCTGGTCATATCATATCGACACTTTTGTAACAATAGTTGCCAGAGATAGAAATCAAAAAGCTCAGAGAACCGACGATAATAGCCATCTACATTCTTCTTCTCTGGCGATCATGTGATGATTTAGTTGTCAACCATCACTTTTGAACGGGTCATTTCTGAATCTTGCATCCGATCGGCATCCGGCAACGGCCTTACGGATGGCGACAAGGCGTCCACTCCCGGCTTCCCGCTCCGTCTGTTTAGCTCGTCATCTCGAAAATGACGAGTCTGAAAAGATGAAAAAGAGAACGTAAGAAACCCCCACACTGAAATTACACTTTAGTACGCCGTAACGGCACAAAAGCGCCTCTCTATAGTTCTGCTGTCTCGCGGAACCGGATGATCGCTTCCTTCAACTGAACCAGTCGCTCGGTAAGTCGTCCCCATTTTCGTCTCCTGATGCAAGGGACGGGGAACGAGGAAGATAAGCCGCGCTGGTACCAGGCAATTGACAAGTGACATTCGCAACTTCATGTTTGACATTTCAAAACTCGCCAGGTCCACATGCCTATTCTACACGAATCTTTGTCTAAGGATGATGGGATATCTTATTCTCTAGGCTCCCTCCCGAGCAGCCTGCGCCATTGGAAACAGATTGGAAAAAGCACCGTCGACAGACAAAGGAAAACGTGGGATGATTTATCAGTCTTTCAACGCGCAGCTCAGATACCACGCCGTCGCACACGTGGTTCGTCAAGAAACCCACACTTCCCCTGAGTCGGAAACCTGCATATCGATAGACTGAACCAGCCTACTGGATCAGAAGATATGGAGTCTCCGTATCAATTAGGATACCGACCCGAGCCAGAGGACTGGATAACAACATATCAATAGTCTGTGCATTCTGGATCTGCGCTTGAGTCGTTCCTAGATTTCCCCACCTTCGGGATCCTTGGATGATTCCTGGGACATTACTAAAATCCAAAGGCAACTGTTCAGCCATTAGTGTTATACCCAAGGAACGACAGATTGCTCGGGGAAACCGGCGCGGTATTGCATAATCATAAGATGATTGACTGGAATATGTATCTGGAAGCAGAGAAGCTGCTCGTTCCGCGGACAGAGCGCACTGGCTAGAGTTAAGCACCGGGAAAGCGGATAGGTTTCCAGAAGTTAGAAGGTTGAAACATCCCAGCGGAGAAGTCTGTGCTGCCATCCTACTACGCTCACTATCACGAGCTGGGAGTTATGCCAGAGTTTGCGATGGTATGAACTCAGAGAAAACCTTACGAAAGTTTCCAGGAGCCCCGAGATAAACCCCTTTTCCCTGACCCGAGGGTCCGTCGGTTCCTTCCAGCGACTGTTAAGCTGTTTCCAGCACTATGGACGGCCAGATACGCTAATGCGGAGAAGATCCTTCAGCAGTGCCAGACGGGTCGACTCGTTCTTTAGCGTCCCATCGGCGATGCGATTTTTTATTTTTCTGGTGGAAATTTTGGAAATTTCGGATTTATTTTAGCATTCCGCGAAAAAAGAAAGGCACGGGTTGGTTTAATGTCCCAGGGAAAGAGGCGGTGGCACACAGCACGCAGAACTACCCGGTCGGGCGGTGGACCCAGAGTCCCGGGTCAGCAGATTGGGTGTGCAGCCCAAGATAGATGGGAACTCTACTACACCGCTCAACACGTTTTCTGTAGACGATGGAACGAGAAGGAGAAGCCGACCGCCGAGCTATATCTTACGGCGTGCACACATATGCTGTCTCTCCAACTCGAAGCAGCGTCGTATGGTATTACCAGCTGTTGATACTCCTACGCCGCACCGACTCCGTACTACCCCACCATAGTCTATTCCTGGAGAAGGGACCAGCACCCCTGCATTCTGGAAAGCTGACACTCCAACCCCGGGTTTGAAGTGTTACGCCACTTGCAGTGCAGCTGGTCATACAAAGACAAAACGGGCAGGGTCCTCATTGGCGCAGCAGACCCGTGGGGGTTGACTAGCAGCAACCCGGAAACTTATAACATAAGCCGGCTGGCCACGAGGCGTCCAGCCTCGTGAGACTGAGCCAATAGTAACGCTGAGGCTCGGTTCAGCGTTTGTATGGGTACTTGTGTACTTGCATTGCCTAGGATAACTTTGTAGCCAAGGGGAGTTGCTCGCTGCTTTGTTGTGTCAACGCCGGTCAAGTGATGGCCTGCAGGCATTAATTAACACTCACGATAATTCTAATTCTAATTATTAATGCGACGGTGACTATGCTACTCCGCGTGTGAGTTTATTTATTCAATGCCATCAATCGTATTTGCGGAAAAATAAATTGCAAATTTCTGGCGAAGAAATGCTTTATTTTCTCAGGCCGCTTTCGTTTTTTCCCTTTTCTTCAAGGTTTTCTCGTCGATTCTTTTTGCCGTCTCAAGTCAGACTCATCACTGTCACGCGTCAGCGGTTGGACAACAAGCAATATCATCGCGTTCTCCTGCATAATCACGGTCACACTTGCACGGGTGCGAAGCCGTGGCGAGGCAGACAATTTCTCCAGATGACCTGAATGAGTGGCGATGGGGCCCCGATCGTGGGGAAATAAGTCAATGCGATGATATAGTCGTGACAAGGCGCCAAAACACTGGTTTTCGTTCGCAGGTTATTATTCAGCCTTGGGGCTGGCTAATGATTCATTGCTCAGGTTTCTTCAGCTTCGAACAACTCATGAAACCTTGAAGCCCAATCCGATCAGCCTTTCGCAGTCAGATGAGCTGTACCCTTCGCCCCAGCGAACGATCGATTTGCTTGCGGTTCATGGGGTTTTTATGGAGATGATTCATATATAGGCTTTCATGGGGTTATTGGGCATCGACGATGCTTTTCGTGTTCGGTGTCTTCGTGCGCTCGTGCTTCATTAAATTCGCTGGGTAAAATGCATACCAAACATGACCACGTATGTGTCATCTGTGAACTGTGATGTGAACTGTGATCACATTCCCCTTGCAATTTGCAACAAGGTGCGTATGAGAAGCGGTTGGATCACTGCGTACCCATCCGTGGAGAGTGAGAGATGGTGATTCCTGATTTCTTTGATCCTTGTGTTTCCCGTGGACGGGCCGGCGCGGGGCGCTGGCGGCAGTGGCACAAGGAAAGCAACAAACAAACTTGATTGTTGTCATAAAGCCGACGACGATGTTTGTCAGACATTCCTGAATCTTAGGCAAAAAAGGTCGGACCCGGCAGTCGGGGTCAGTTTGGATCTTCAGAAAATCATCAAAGCTGTTATTAAGTGGGGAAGAGAGAGCTTCGGGCAGCAATCCGAAACAAAAGACCCGGTTTTCCTTTCGTCTCTTTTGCCTCTGACCGCTGGATGGAAAAGAGCATGTGATGCATCTTGCAGCAGCACATGGAAGAGGAATTCCGAAATGGAAGGCCCGTGACAGTGGCATTTCCCTTCACATTTTTACCTGGGTTGGATATTTTGGGATGAGTGGCAGGGCAGGCTCTTTTTCCTGGCTGGGCGCGTCGCTGGAGGATGTGAAGCATGGATAAGTAGAGATATAATTTATGCGACCGAGATGTGAGCGTGACGTGCGGAATCGAGAAAAACAATATATTTTTCTTATTGCTTGGGGGTGGGGGTTGTGGTTGGGTTGGCCTGGTTGGGACCATGTTAATATGAAAGCCACGGCGGTAGATGAGAGACATCCACCACCCCCTTGTTTTGTTCGGCAACCCCTAGTCAAAGCGCGCAGGGGTTCAGCTTTCGGGGATGAGGGAGAGGTGCTGCTCATCAGGATGTGGTGGATGCTTCTGTGTGCTACGCTGCTAAGTAACTGAAGTAGCTGGTAGGATGGCTTGGTAGTAAGTACTTGCTAGCTTGGGGATGGCCTCCACCCCGGGTGTCAGCGAAAAAGGCACACCCGTGATTCCGCAGAATCCCTCCCCACGCCGGGATTCGTCCCATTAGCGTATTGTATCGATGTACTCGTACGACGCACTCGTCGTTCCGATTAATTCTCTTATGCCATTGCTTGTGTGAGCCACTAGGTCAACCGGCCGCTGGACAAAGCAAAGAGAGACTGGGGAGGTACCCTTAACCTGCGCAGTACTCCGTGCTCCGTGCAGTCAGTCGCCCTAGAACAATCATATCTAAAGATACGCCAGTACGCTAAGGCCGAAAGTAACACGCCGAACTCTGACCGACCATGGTTCCAGCGCAGTGGGAGCAGCGTCGGCAAAACCCCCCCTCCCCGACAAAAATCAAGCCCACGCCCACACTCAACCAGCTTTTCTCCTTCCTTCTCCAGATCCGACCCGACAGCACATAACCAGCTATAACCTACTCACACCCATACTTGCATGCAGCCTCCTGCCTGCTATAATCCCCCTTACATCCTCATTGTCTCCTCCTTCTCTTACAACCCTTTCTACCCCCAGCTATAACTCGTGCTCGCCGCACGCAGTTCGTATTCAGTCATCCTGTCACACCATTCGCCGCTCTCGGACGCACTGCCGAGCTTCGTATATAAACGAATCCAACATCGCCTCCGCAACCACCGACACCTTGCATTTCTACACCAACTCGCTCGATCTCGTTCGAGCAAATATGTCTCCGCGATTAGCATCCCCTGTCCTGACCGTCGACGCTGGCAAGATTGCCAACGTCGACCCAAGGAATGTGGAAAACCTCTTTGGAATGTGGACTGGTAGGTGGACCTGGAATGGCTCCATGCACCTTTCGCAATACTAATACCACCTTCCAGTGTTCTCAAAGTGCGCGGAATCTCTTGAGGAAGGCCGAAGATTAGAAAACCTAAGTTGGAGGCTATGGAATCGAGAGACTTTCTGCTGCGAACCAGAAAACTACGCCGCCTCTACCCAGAGGGTCCAGAAGAAGTCTAGACGGGAGCCTGACGAAATACCAGAGCTGTCAGCGAGTGTCGATTCGGCCGCCTCTGACGAAATCGAACAGATTGAGAGCCATACAACATCGGTCTCTGGCGCTGTCGACATCAAGCGCCCACCATTTTCAAGACGTGAGTCTACGGAAGGGTCTCGAAGTAGAGGGAAGGAGAAGCACATTACGTCATTACACCTGGAAAAGATGGTGATGACCATCAAGGAAAAGAAGGATCTAGGACCGCTCTCACCGAAGTGGTCAACTGCACCAGCGAGGACGCAGGTGATAGAGACTGCTCCTCGACCAGCACCAACAATCCCGGTCAGCAGCTCAGAGAGTCGGGGTACAACTTCGCAGGGCATTGGATCCGAATCAAGCGCCACTTCGGACGTACTCAGTGGACACAGTATCGTGAGAGGCTTCTCTCCTGGACACATCTCGTCTTCATACCGTTCCCACACACGTCTAGTACCAGCTGTTATACCAAAAACACAGATACCATTAGAACTGAATAAGAAGAAGGCGGGCACTATGTTCATGGTTGGAGCATCTTCTGGGGAAGAGGAGAGTTCTCTTGAAGAACACATGGCAAACACATTTCATCCACACCAACGCAGCTCACTCTCGGAAGGCTTGAAGCGACCTCAACGGAAGCGCACTTCTTTCAAGGACGATATCTCTACAAGAATTGTCTATGAAGGGACGAATGAAGACGACGTAATAGATTCAGATGACGATGAGGAGGTTGTTTCTGAGAGCGCTATTGACGATGACGATTCGTCGGATTGGGAAGATTCAGTCACAGAAAGTGGTCGATCAAGTGTGGATGAGAAGCAGATGTTCCAGCGCGTCGATTCTAGACCCAATCTTACATCGCGTCGTTCACTTCTCTCTACGCTACTACACCAACCTGAGCGCGCTGCAGCACTTCAGAACGCAGCATCACGATCCATCCCGGCCATGCGATCTCGAACATCTTCTCCCAATGGACCCTCGGTGGCGGCCTCGCCAGAAGAGGAGTCTGCACTCACAATGCGAGGTCCGCAGATTCCGCGATCCAAGCCTATCGTTATGCCCACGTCCATCACACATCCTCCTGCATTGTCCCCTCGTACGACGCGTCGCAACATGCTCGCCACTGAACTCACCGAGTCGCTAAGGCGCCACCTTCTCTGGGAACGACAGCAGAAAAACACCACCGCCAGCGCGGTACTCAAAAGGAGACACACTTCTCATGACGTTGCGAACCTTCACGAGTACCCTGGCCAACTAAGTCCATCCAAGGATGCATCGAAGACTAATTCATGGAACTACTTTGAGCATGGCCTTGGGGAATACCATCAAAAAGGATGGTAGAATTTCCAAATGTTTTGGGAAAAGTCCGATATCGGAAAAAAGTCTACCGCAAAAGCACGGGCAAAATTAGATCATCTATCGGAGTACGTCAGTCCACAAAGTGTGTTCACTGGGGGCTATTCGTTTGCTTTATTTCTCTACATGCCTCCTGAACCTGGCTGTTTTGTATGATTTGCTATTTAGCGATGTTGTGCTTTCTATTATTTGGATCGCTTCAATCATTGAGCAACTGGCGTTATTTAATGATTGGTAGGTGCATTATCATGGTTTGCTTGGTTTATGCCAGCGAGATTCCGTGGTCACGGTGTATGTGAGTTCTGGCTTCAAATTGCCTTGCCTTTTACTCCGGCACATGAGTGCTACTACTGTTTTTTACTATTTGTGAAATGTCTACATGGTATTACGCTATTTCTCGAGGATGAAGACAATGAGCTGTCTCCTCATCTATAGGTCGCATCCGCACATTTCCTTTTCAAGATTGCTGAGACGCTTGTTCACAAGACCACTGTTGCTGTCGGCATTCGGGACCGAACTGGATACTGTTCATGCACCCCTTGTACCACTACTCATGGTTACTGCTACTATTATACTTGTACTTGTACGAGCTGAACGCTCATCCTCATCTAGGTAATAGCAGCTTAGTCCCGCGTATGGTCGGGGCCTTCGCTGTTGAAGGCAACCGGATACATAATTATCAAATGTCAATCGCATATCTCTCTTCTCCCGTGACAAAAAGAAAACAAGAGAAAGCTTTTTGGGTTCAACTAAGATTCGGTCCGACTCACCGCCTCTACTGACTAAGCCCATTGCATTGGTGCTGCAACGTTCGATGGGCAAGATGAATACACTCTTGCCAATTTCATATCTTTGAGTTTTGCTTAGCCAGTTCTGTTCGTATTGAGTGACTCAGTCAGTCAGACAGTCAGACAGTCAGACAGTCAGACAGTCTGGCAAATCCACTCCACGCAATCCCTCCGAGTTGAGAGATGGGGTTGTAACGCATGGCAGCGGATACTGAAGGCAAAACCTTGAACGCACAACGGTGTTTATCCCTAGAGAGAGTCAGACGAGAGGCGATTGATTGATTCATCCACCGCCAGCAAAGGCAGATGATCAGCCCGTATGGTACCTATGTATGTACTGCGCACATCAAGTCACCCACACGACAGATGATCAACAAAGCAAGGGCGAGCATCTAGGGAAGGGGGATGTTATCCAGCGATCTCCAGGAGAGGGTACTGCAATTACATGTAATGCGCCATGTATCCTGTACGATATACCCTCGTCGTAGGACTGACTGGAAATAACATCCCGGGCGAGGACAGTTTGCGAAAGATCTCAACTATTTTTTTATTTTCCCAGCCTTCTCTCTCAGCTGCGATGCCAAATCTATTCTATCCTGTCATGCTCCCGTGATCCGGCACAAGTCCCCTTACACCGCTTGCCTCTGCACCTCTGCACCCGTTGTATCTTGCGCTTGTCTCATCGCAGATCCTCTGACTAACACTTCGACATCACATTTCCAAAACAAATTGGATACAGTACCCGTCACCCTTGAAGAACACGGTTTCGTTGCTGATGCTGCTGAAAGATGCCGTATCAGGCAGCCGTCTGTCTGCTCTGGTTCTAGGTCCGTGACGGACTCAGACAGCATGTTGGACGTGGCAGCAGGTGTGTTGGCGTCTGGCAGTCGTGATTGATATCGGACAAATATACTCTGTTCTCCATGGAAGGGAGGTCATCTGCTCACTGGTAACCCCGCCGGATCGGCAGTAGCGACTGGCTCTGATGAGTTGGCATCGAAAGGTCTCAGCCTCACTCAGGCGGCGGCAAAACTCCAAGTAGCATCCGGGTCTTCGCGCCCGGGGAAAAAGCATCGCCATCGCCACTTTTACGCGTGAAGGATGGGTAGTGCTGCCATTGGGCGCCCCGACCCTTAATCTCATCATTCGTGGGGGTATCTTGTTTTCAATTACCCAACTTTGCGTCAACGTTGGGCGGCGCATGATGGATGCCATTTTGTTCTCAACAGAATATGGGGGCCGGCATGTTTAGGCTAGAAGTTGGAGCTCGACCCATCGTCAGCAGGCTCTTAACGACAACAACATAGTCGCACTGCAAATCCGCCTCGCGAAAGACGGAGTTGCCGGATTTACTTGTACCAACTGTTGCTTTGAGTCCCGAGCACTAACTATAACATGTATAACATGCATGGACACCTAATCTTCGCTATCGTTCGGCAACTCCAGATCCACTCCCGCGTGTACCGAGGCACGTAGCCCCCAAGTCGACAAACCCCAATGGGACAAGGGGGTATCAGCCCCGCCAGCTGCGACGAGGATTCTCTCCCGAAGAAAAGAGGTCGGGACGACGGGGGGGATGTCTGATTTCCTTCACATGGCCTCCATATGGTTCCCACAGATGCAAAAACCATCAGTTCAATACACAGCCGCCCTGGAATCATCCCTGAGGCATTCGGCTCCAGCAGCTTCTAAGTTGACAGCTGCGGAAAGCTGCATAAGCTGGACGCAAGGCTGAGGCACGCCAGAATAGACGCCCGATCAGATAGAAAGGCCTGTTATGTTACCCGAATCTGCCGATGAGACTGGATTCGTTGACTTTTTTGGTTCTTTGGTTCTTTGGATCTTTGGAATTATGAATCTCACTGCAGCCGTACCCACTCGCTGACTATTTTGTACTGGGGGCTTTGCAATTTGGGGTCGCTGCTATGTAGGGCTCTGACGGGTCAGTCGATGAGCTGCAGGAAACATCGAAATGGGCACCTGAAAACGACTCCGAGGAGCATCCAGAGGCTGGTGTACTGGCATTGGGTTTTATTCAAATACGACAAACTGGGATCAAACTTGGCTGGCCAGTTTTCCATATCTGAATTGGACTCCGCATTCCTGACAGAGACCTCGAGATGACCGATACTGTGTTACCGTAGATCCCCGACCGTCAGTGGTGATGACAGTGATGAGGATGAGGAAAGCAGCTTCAAGTCCGAGATCACATGCAAGCCTCAGGAGGATGAATTTCAACATTTGTCAATACCTCATCCTGGAGAGGAAAAGGTTCTTTTATTTCCTCTTACGGAGCTTCTTGTATAAAACATCTCAAAAAATACATTCATCCATGCTTTCATTCCCTTTCTACGGAGCTTCTTGTATGTATAAAACATCTCAAAAAAAATACATTCATCCATTCATCCATTTCCTTTCTACGGAGCTTCTTCTTATATGTATAAAACATCTCAAAAAAAAAAAAAAATACATTCATCCGTTTCCTTTATGCATCCCGGATGCCGACGATGATGAGATTATTGCAGACGCCCAAAACCCCTCCTCGGCAGAGACGGAAGTTGAGCGGGGACCATGTCTGGTGAACGAATGTCTGGCGAACGAATGGTCCGAGCCCGGAAAGACACGTCAATGCGTTGACCATATTTATTCATATTTTATTCTCTTGCTCGCATCCACCTCTCGTCTCCAGCAGCAGCGAGTGACCTGTTGACGCGGTTGACGACGGCAAGGGTTTTGGGACAGATTCTCATCGCCCGAGCATTCACCATGCAGGGTTTCATGGAGAATTCCCACCGTTGTAGATTCTACTTCCCAGGTACAAACATACATGATGCTCCTCCTCTCCTCCTTATCCTACCCCCCTTTCACCGCCTCTTCCGTTCCGCCTCGGGCTGACAGGTTAGTTCCCAGTTGATGATAACTAACCGTCTTCGCTGTTGCCGGTTGTTACCCGGGATATCGTTATCCATGGGTTTGTTTGCATGTGCGGCTGAGTTCTCGCTGAAATATCCCCGTGTTGGGTGAACCGATCGATCGACCCCATGCACATTGCTCTAGATATAACAAAACTCCAGTTTTTGCGACTTGTCATCGGAAGATCAATGACGGAGCTGCACCGTGATGGATGATGACGGAATCGGTCGTAAAAGTTAATTCTCAACAAAAGTTGATGTGATGTCGTATCTCAGGCACCAAGCACGGCACGTGTCGAGGATACTTTGCTTTTGCCATGTGATTGTTGGAGATGATTATTGCGTCATTTCCCTTTTGTCGATAACCAGATTGTCGATGCGATTTAACCAACTTCGATTGATTCAAGCGATGCTGGTCATCCCCTTGTGTGTTGCTGCTTTTTGGATGTGGGGAGGAGCTGGTGGATGGGTGGATAAATGGGTTGTGCCGATTCATTTATTTATTTATCTCGTCTCTGTTGTGTTTTGGAAGGAATGGTGATGGTTAAAATTTGGATGCTTGTTGTGGGAATACTTCGAATGCTGACTAGACAGTTACATGTACTTACATACAGAGACCCAAACCCGACAATCTGATCGCGAATCCAAATCTACTGCCTCTAACCAATTGACACGAGAAAAATAGCTACCTTTTAATTATCAATCTTAAATCTCACCTCAATCCATCCCCCCTCCCTTTTTCTTCTTTTTTTTCTTTTCAAACAAGGGAAAATAGCCATATAGGTTTTCTATCATCCAACCCTTCCTGCACCCTCCCCTCCCCCCAAGAAAAAGAAAAAGCACTCTTTCTCAAAAGTCTAGTAATTACCCAAAATTCTTCCCCTTAACTGGAGAATATCAACGAGTTCTGCCCATTCATTCACCATAAAGGGAACAAAAGCCGTAACGGAACACCACAGGCCACAGGAACATGATCAGAAGCCAAGGTGGTGTATGATTGTGACGGCAAAGCATCTTTCTTCGAAGACTGTTTTTCTTTAAAGTTATGCTAGTGGTTTTTTGGAACAAAGTATGAGGAACGAGCAAAAAACAACGAAAATTAATAGAAGCCAAGGCAAAAAATCCATCTATAAAAGAGTGGACGTGTAAAGGGTAACATATATGATCGATCTGGATCAAGCCCCCCAAAAATATTATTTTGCATCCCCCAGCAATCAAGTAAAAAGAAAGACAGCTAGAGATTGCCCATGATAGCCATTGCAATGCCGATACCCCCATATATAGATACCAAGGCGAACGACATGTAGAAAGTTTGTAATAGTGGCTAAAATCGATAAAGAAATATATTTGATGGAGAGCAAAGAACGCTGGCCCAAGCGCTTGCAATATAGGAATTGAGGAGGCGAAAATTCGATGGCTGGCGAAGCATCAAGAGAGAAACGCATGGCAATCGACATGTAAGATAATGTGCCCATATGGGAAGACATTAGCCGTTGTTTGTCGAAAAGGGCTCGTCTCAAATGATGTGAAATTTTCCTTCTGCAACAGCTCTGGATACGGATCGCTACCGCAACTATATACTCAGGAGATATCATGTAGATATATTTGGATCATCAACCATAAGCTTTCGGCAGGCATCTGGATGCTCGCCATATTTTTCGACCGTGGGAAGCGTATCAGTACCTTTTCGGCTGCGTATGGCTACCCAGAGCCTAAAGGTGGCGATATGGAAAGCTTTAAGCAGACAAAGCCCTAGTATTACGGCACCTAAGTTGATCCAGAAACGACGATGTCGAAAGCCGGGGACCAGGGTTGTAGGGGACAGTGTGGAGGAAAAGAGGATCACGTGCTCCAGTAATCCCGATGCAACAAGAGCAAAAGTGAAGCCTGTAGACTGTTAGCGCTTTGTTATATGTGATTCTTTGTGGTAAAGAAGCTATTACTAACCCGCTCCAATAGCCATGCACCCTGCTGCCCTCCTACTAGCCATCGCAACACCGATGAGAATAACAATAAGCCACCCCCATCTACCCATAGCGCTGCCGAGGCCGTTGAAGAGACCCATTTCTCTGACTTTCATGGAGGTTTCGTCAACAGCTGATTGGAGAAGGCTAGCACTTGCAACGATTTGCAAAAGCAATCCTCGTGCAATGTCGATCTCCGTCTTCAAGGCCTCATGGAGGCGTGATTGGTTATCCTTGAAGGCGTGGCATCAGTACGCCTTCAGGCATACCTTCAGGCAAGACGAAATCGACAGGTACTCACCGCTTGGTCTGCTTGCGCAGAGCTGAAGGATTGCGTTCTCGCCTCGAGATTCTCAAAAGCCTTGTCAAGGTTGACTAAACGCTACAGGGACTTAGCTGTTGCACTAAAATAGAAAAGACTGAAAGGACATACTTCATCCATAGCACCTTGTCTAAGGTGCAGCTGTGCCATCATTTCATTCGATGCTTGCTAAGTTTTTGATTAGCAAAACTCATTTTTGGTGTAGAATTTGTCTCACCAGTCCGGTTTGGATGCTCCGAAAAATCCTGAACAGCTCTTGAGTCTCGGTGTCTCTGAGCAGCTCTAGAGAAGTCTGCAGTTCTCGGGCTAGCCCGAGATTAAGCTCCCATTCGTTTGCCTGGCTGGCGGCAAGCTCTGAGCCGCCACTGAGTACCTCTTGTAGCACATCGCCAACGCTCTTTTGTAGTCCCTTTACTTCATCACTGGACTCACGGATATTCTGCTAGGAGGGTTAGCTGCGAAATGAAAATACGGAGTGGGGAAATCCCCTACCTGGCTCAGAATATTAATATCAGCTTCGGCAGCCTTTCCAGCTGTTTGCAGCTTGCTGATAGCTGCGTGAACCATAAAGTCCACGTCTTGCATGATTTTTGTAAAGAATCCCTTAGCCTCGGTGTTTGCATTCTCTAGATCCCTTAGCATCCGGGACTGAAAAATTTGCACCGCCTCTGAAAAGGCTCGCTGACTCGTAAGACGTGTCCCTGACTCCTGAAGAATTCTCGAAAGTGTCGAGCTCAAGTCTGACGTTACTCCGGCCATCGATTTGTGGAGCCCGAGTAGTTCATCTGGGGATAGGGTTAATAAGATTTCTCTGATCCTATCACTTATCAATGAGGGCTTACCTTTCTCAATGTCGGTCCTCACCGCCTTGCACATCACAACAGCGTTCTGTCTCCCATTGCTATAGCTGGTCCACCATTGAGGCTTTGACTCCAGGCTCTTCAGGCAGTAGCTCAATTGCTTCTGGCTCACATTATCAAATCCCCTGCTTTCAATATTCTCATCCCTTAGTCGGCCGTTTCGACTTAGATAAACTCGAAACCTATCCTGCTTTTTCGTAGATTCTGAGGGCATCAATGGAGAGCATTGAGCAGGAACTGAAGCGCCTGCTCCAACAAGCTCACACACGGCAAGTCTAGCTGCATAGATGGATTTGACCCTGTCTAAGAAAGCCTCAGGGTTTTCTGAAATTTGGTCGATGTCCTGCAAGGAGCCCTCCAGCGTCTGGCATGACGTCAAAAGTGTAGCTGTTGCTAGCCGATTGCAGGACGGCGACGACTCTAGTGAAGTGAGGAGAATGAGCGCTTGAGCGAACACCTCGGGTTGATTGGCTTTTGAAGCTCCAATCAGGTCGGCAAGACCGGCATCAGTATTTGCATCTGCCTTGGCTAGAGCCGGCGGCAGATGGTCTGTATATTATAGGTATCAGCTTTCCGAAGGCTTAACTTAGACAATTGATAGAATTCTTAATTACCATTAAGCTTGCCAGACGAAGCTGATGTCGGCTTTCCTGACCCTAATAGCCAAATGATCACCAGGAAATGACCGCCTCTCACCACATTCATGAGCAACATTTTTGCAATTGACAATTTTCGAAGTAATCTTTGGAAGGAATGAAGATTAAAATTAATAGACTGCAACGCGCTTCAGAAACTGGTAAGGAAGAAGCTGAAGGAGCGTAGCTGTTGTGACAGCTGGCGTGGTGGAGTTGGTGAGAAAGAGTTGAAGAAAGTAGAGCGAAAGACTAGAGATAGTTGCCCTAAGGAGGAGGGCGCACGTCTAAAATTGAAAGGTGAAAAGATTATCTTCTAGGCTCAGTTGAAGCCCACATCCAACAGACTATCAACACATGAAATCCTTTCCATCGTTCCCGTATCCCACGAAGAACCAGGAGTAGAAATGACCATCAGCAGGAACCAACCCAACATTATTCTGAATAACTACATCCCCGTTTTTACGAAAAAGTCATCAACCGAATGGATGTCCATTTCTAGGGAAGAGTCGGTCTGAGGCTACCTTATCCTCAAATCCGTAACTCTTGATAGTTTGAAGCCTTGCAATTAATCTTCGTCATATTCACAAAAGTTAGGAGTTACTCTGATGTTCCGTTGTGATATATAGATGGCGGCTAGTGGCGGAGCCGCAATGCTTACTTAGCCTCCACAACTCTTCACGACAGACTATTCTTTAGCAACAGCAACCATGTTCTCAACAGCGCGGCAGCGCTGCCTCCGACAATCTATAATACCTCTCCCCTTCCTTCTCCCCGCCTTTCAACTTTTAACGCCAATCTGCTCCTTCTCATGTTCCTCTTCGAAGTCTTCGCAGATTGGGCGTGCCCCAGTCTCACTCCCCCCAGAGGTGTCGTTACGGCTTATCGAGCCACCGGCTCCAAAGAACAAGAATAGGATCAGCAGAAAAGAGGTAGGATATACTGTAGAAGTTGAGGGACCGCTGGGTACGTAAAATACCTGGTGTCTGAAGCCCAGCTTCGCAGTTGGCTTGGACATATTTGGCTCACTATACCGTGTTTAGGGAAAATGGTGATGCAATTGCCTCCATTCGTAAGCATTGAGCACGACGCCGCTGCCCGAAGAGCAACCGTGCAGATCCAGGATGCCAAAGAGCGGCAGCAGCGGGAGATGTGGGGTACAGAATCACCATAAATCATATCATTTATCTACGTCTCTGACAAGATAGTCATCAGGCACGACCCGTGCATACCTTCAAAACCATGTTTTTGGTGTTTCTGAAGGCCATACCGCAATCCTACGCCTTGTGGGTGTGGGCTACCGAGCCACAATCGAAAATACTGCTACCACTGTGTCTCCAGAATATCCGGGTCAGGAATTCGTGTCTTTGAAAGTCGGCTACTCACACCCTATCGAATTGGGGGTGCCCCAAGGAGTCAAAGCAAGTACACCTCAACCGACGCGGTTACTGCTGGAGGGTTGCGAGAAGGAGGTTGTGATGCAGTTTGCAGCGAAAATCCGTGCCTGGAGAGTACCGGAACCTTACAAGGGGAAAGGAATCTTCGTAAATGGGGAGACTATTAAAATGAAAGCAAAGAAGATTAAGTAGGCTAATCGGAGGGCTGCACCTGCAGGTCGGGATTTGGTATGGCTCTTGTATTACTACGGAATTGTACATTCATAGATGTTCTTATTTAGTGCTGTTGCATCTATACACTGTTAAATCCGCTCGATACCTGAGGGTTTTGCCGTCAGATCTCCCGCACGGCTCTCACAGCATCCAGCACTTTTCCATGTATTGCCTTTGGCGCAGCCACAATCCCCTTGTTTCTCAATAGTGTTCTGCCCTGTCCAAAATCTAGTCTCTTTCCGGTCACATCTGTTACCTCCCCTCCAGCTTCCCTTACAATAAGATCTCCCGCCGCATGATCCCATATCTTCTCTTCATAACTCAAATACTTTGGCAACCTTAGGTAGATATCCGCCGAGCCTCGGGCAATTGACGCGTACTTGGCTTGCGAATCTATCCGCACAGAAGGGTTTGTGATACCCAATCTTTCAGCAATAGCCGTTTGTTGATTGTGAGAGGAATGTTCGGCTTCGACACTCTCGCAGAAAGTTGCAACGGAAAGGGAAGGCAGATTGCGCATTGCGATAGGCTGCTCTTCCCCACCGCTTTTTTCATTGAGTGGCCGTTCAGAAGCTCCATGGCCAATAACAGCGGAGAGAAGGATTCCCCGTCCATCGTCGTTTTGACCCTCTCTGCCACTTTCTGAGCTGACCATCACAGCCGTACGGTCAACTGGCAAGTTGGGACATCCCAGCGCGCCAACTACTACATCTCCATCCTGCATCAATGCAAGACACACAGCGTACTGCCCTCCTCGCAGGAAACCCAAAGTTCCATCAACTGGATCAAGTGCCCATATGCGGCCCTCCCTCCCGCCAGCGCTTTTTCCCGCATCAATTGCATCCAGCATAGCATCCTCACTCTTCAGTGGGCCTCCCAACAATTCTTCTTCTCCAGGATTGGGAAGACGGATTTGTGACACAAGTTTCCAGACCTGTTGGCGGAGCTCTGAGTTCGACCGGAGCATGCTGGCTTCTTCCTCACCAACAACCTCGTCGTGGGGAAAATTGTGACGTATGGCAGCGATTATGAGAGCTTGAGCACCAAAGTCGGCGATCGTAACAGGAGACCTGTCATCCTTGGAGACGGTGCCTTTCACAAGACTGTGGAACACTATCTGGGTGAAAATGGTGGCACGATGGACAGAAAGAGTAGCGATAAGACGCTCTCGCGCGTAGTCGGCTGGTGAAGACATTTTTGTAATAATTTTAGATGGAGTGAAAGGCGGAGAGAGACGTGAGGAAAGCAAGCAACGAGAGACTCTCAGTGCCAGAATTATGACGAAGATGAGATTGCCGGAATGATGGAGTAGTTGTAAAATGTTTGCGTGAAAAATCCCGAATCAATATAACCCCACCAAAACACCTTCAAATTCTCTGAGGAAGTAAACAGGAGCAAGAATCTATACAGGAATTGTAACCACAAATTCTCAAAATCCCTTTTTGATTTTTTAGGAGTTGTGGTTATGGGTGGTTACGTAGTAGGTGGAGAGAAACCTCTCAAGCTGGCAGTTCCGATATAACCGATCTTAGTTATCTATCTAATCAGATGATCGCCGGGGGAACGTCAACAAAGAATTACGCCGTGTCCTACTACAACACCAAACTACAACGCCATGTACGCCACAAAACGCAAGTTCCACAATATTCTCAACTCTCTCACCAATAATGCTTCTACTACATCTCTGACCAATCTCCGCAAGCCTACAACTGCATCAACGACAACCCTCCCAGCGGATATTGAATCTCGGTCCAAGAAGCGCCGTGTCAATGCACCTCCGAGACCACAGATGACCCCTTTGACCGACCGCCCGAGTACCAGCCATGTCCCTGATATGTCGGCTACCCGGAGCTTTCCAGAATCTAAGCCGGTACCAAACTATGCACCATGGGATCGCAACCAGTTCCTGCAACGACTGAAGACGTTTAGGCATGTGGATAAGTGGAGCGCGAAACCTGCTACAGTGAATGAAGTCCAATGGGCGAAGCGGGGGTGGAGCTGTGTGGGAAAGGAGAGAGTGAGATGTGTAGGGGGTTGCGGAAAGGAGGTGCTGATAAAGTTGGAAGTTGAGAGACATGGCAAAGACCGGGAAGAGGATGACGATTACCAAGATAAGGAGTGGAATGCTAGTATTGGTAAGCTATCTCCCACTCGGGAAGCCTTTCTAGGGCAGGTAATAACGATTGCTATAGATGAAGAGATTGTGCGTCGCTATGCAACTATGATCATCACAGAACATGACGAAAGCTGCCTCTGGAGGGCTCGTGGATGCGATGGTAGATCTCCACCGTTTTATGGCTATCCCTTCGAAATTTATATAACTAATATCTCTGATTGAACAGAATCTATATATCGCCTGCCCCTCGCTCACCCACCGACATCCCTAGCAGCACTAGGTGCCCGATATACCTCTCTTGTTGCTATTGCTAGAGATCTTCCATCAACGATTTCAACTCCAGATACTGTTGATATTAAACACCTTGCTAGGCAGGTCCCTGCTAATTTTCTACCCTCTTACTCGTCATCACCACCTGCCGCCGTAAGTGCCTTGCCATCAGACAAGGCGTTGAACCCCGAAGCGTTCATCCTCGCTCTTTTCGGCTGGCAAACGGAAACCGGTCACATTGCGGGTCTCATAACTTGCGAGGCCTGCTTTCGGCGCCTAGGCCTCTGGTTGTTTAAAGCCCAGGATTCTGAAGATGCGTCAATGAGTCGTCTCGATGTCATTGGCGAACACCGCGACTACTGTCCGTGGATAAACCTCCATTCACAAGGCGATCACAGCTCATCCAAAAAATCAAAGGCAGATATTAGTGACCAGAAAGCCGGATGGGAGGTGCTTGTGCGGGTAATTCAGGGTGCGCTGCATCTGCGGTCGCAGGCAGATGATAGGGTCGGGGTTCCTCCCTTAGCTGGAGATGATAGTAACGATGCGGCGAGCGATGTTATGAGTGTGGTAGGACAGAGCGAGAAAGCGGCGAGTATGATGAGCAGAGATGAGCAGGACAAGGAGAGATGGGCGAGGCTAAAAAGATTAAAGAGGGTGTTTGATGTGAGAAGTGGAAAGAAGGGAGCCGCGAAGACGGCGGTGGGCCAGAAGGGAAATGTTACAACAATATAACTACTTCCGTAATATGATACAGGGCGAAATATGAATACAAGCTAGAATAGAAAAATCGACATATCGCTCAATTCACTTTAACGCTAGAAGCTACTCTCTGACAGCCATAACAAAAAGTTCTGAATAGAAATATAAAAGCAAAGATCTATTCTAGATAGTGTACGACTGGATTGCTAGATATATAAAAACTTACTGAAGCAGATAGTAGATTCCGACTAGAAAATGAAGTCAAACTAGTATCTGAAGGACTAAAGCCAGAGTTTGGCGCCTTAGATCCACGCCTTCACAGATCTCTAATAGAGAGCTATCGTAGACTTGTATGGTCACTAAGATTCCTACTTCTATGGGCATAGTGCAATAGATAGGGCTTTTACATTTCCTTCCTGTCGTGAGCTTGAGATGCATTCTTCAGTGCAACTGCGAAAGGAGTCTTTGACGACGAAGAATTAACAGCTCCCGTATTTGCTTCCGCATTGCTAGCACTTCACTTAGCTTGCTAAGGTAACCATTCAGTGATGATAGCACTGTTAGTATTCCGATCCTACGAGAAACGTGTAAGGTTTGCTAAAAAGGCATATGTTGCTTGAAAATTGGTAGAGAGAAACGGTGCAACACGTTGGATGGTCATGCCAAGATAACAGAAATCCTCCACGGACTCACCCCCGATCGAGCGGGTGAGCGACGCCGCTCTGTGCTCGCGCGAGCCGAGTGAGCTTTGGGTGAGCATGGGTGATCCTGGTGAGCTTGACTCAGCCACCCCCTTCCACAACGCATCCATGACGTAGGCATATTCTTGGGTCTCCTCAAGCTACGGGGTTACGCGGTACGAGCCGGCCACGAAGTTGACACGACCTGGCTACGGCCTCCCGTAAGCCGAGCAACGACAACAGTCTGTTCCACCTTCCTTCAACTTCGTGCCCCTCTATTCCATAGAGAATTCTTTCACTTCTTCCCTTGACTCCATGTGGGTCTGCTTTGACATTCTTCTGTACCTTGGGCTAACGATTTTACAGGCCATCGTCTTGCGGCCAGGAATGGAAGGATCGTGTTACAATCAACCAGGGATTTGCTCCATTTGCCCAGGCAGTTAGTCATAAGTTCATCTGGAATAGGTATGCCAGAGTTACAGAATCTATCGGATAGCAAGACTGGCTGTAGTGGCCGAGGCGGATCCATTTCTCTGAGCAGCTTACTCCTTCAATACTTGTTGGTCCACCTCTACGGAGCTGCCTACAGGGATCGTGGGATCTGGTATGTCGGTATTCCGCCTGGTTGGCGCCGGGTGATGTTGGAATGCTCCTTTTCTGCGAGGCAAGGCAGACTGACGCTCAGAAAGACGAAGTTCGCCGACGCTAATCGCATCGCTCTAGACACCTCTACCCCCTGGGATATGGGCTTGCTTAGGCTGTGGGAGCTTCGCTGTGCATTTGCAATGCCAGTCGGGTGGATGTTGGAGGGAGGTGATCGTGCCGTGACGAAGGCAGCAGAGTGCATTAATGGGACAGGTGGATCATGCAATAGCCGCGTCGCTATCAATTGGATGCGTGTGATTGTGAAATACTGAGCATGCGCTGAGCAACCCTAGCGGACAGCATGACGGGGCTGACTTTCTGCCGCACCCGAACAGCGAAGAAATTCTCTGACTGGGTGGGATAAGGAGCTTCTGCAAGTCGATGAACTTCAACCCTAGAAGCCTCTCATACTCTCGATTCGGGCAGGAATTGGTCTACCTAACACCCAGCCACCATCACTACCACCTCTTCATCCCTATCTACGATACTTTCCGGTTGACACAGAGTTGCGTCAGGTTTCAGTCTAGCCTATGGCAGAGATGCTCGTATAGCAGTTCAGGTCAGACGACGAACATGGGAGCGGCTAGGGGATTTGGGGGCAGTGTTCCTTGGTTTTCAGCTCAATGAGATCCGGCTTCTACATTGGTTGGGCTAAGGGGAAAAGAAAAGACCAGACAGGTTAGCATCGGACCTGGCGTTTAGCGTGTGAAATCGGACGCATGATGAGGCAGATGACGACGCGTTCCAGCGTTCTTTTGCGGGGCACAGCAAGGCACATTGTCAGACGTGACGACAGCGTGCATGCGATAGCATGGTGTCTCGGAGCAGATTACGAATTTGGTCCCCAATGACCCGCGCTCGGAGGCCTCCTGCAGGATTTGATGGCTAATCAAAAAGCAGGAGACGGTGTCATCCGGTTCCTCTATGCCTTCCCCTTGCAGGTGATGGGCTGCATGCCCTTCCATGAAAGGGTCACGAAGACAGAGTCTTGCATCAGCTAATTGCGTGTTGCCTTGACACGCCAGCTGCTCCAATACCATTACGGGACGCAGGGAGCGTTCTAGTCATGGTCAAGGCATTTTAACAAGGCACATTGAGGGAAGGTACGCTAGAGCTGAGGGGATTCTGCCTTGAGAACCTCAAGGGGAGAACTAACCTTAATGTCAGCTGTGACCGATCTCGTATGATTGCATGATCTATTACCGCCATCGTGTCAGCTACGCCAATGCGCCCTTTCAATGTCACTGCCCTTCGAGACGGTAGCAATTTATAAATATGATAAAGTGAAAACTCTCTCATATTTCTTGTGCGGTCGGGTACGAAGTAAATATGGCACCCAAAGAGGATCCCGACTAATAATAGCCTTGTGCCGCTTCTGGCTCTCGACGAGACCTACGTATTTCGGAACTGGCCCTTTTGACATCATAGAGCCAGATCCGGCTCATATAACCGACTCAGGCAACAGAACAGCACGAAAATGTACACCTTTCCAACACACAAGTTCTGGAGATACCGAAAAGACGGCTTCTGAAACTGGATTCTCCCCGCCAGTATTATTCCCCAGACTCTCAATCGTCTACGCAGTCAACTATATGCCAGGAGCTGGACTCTACAGTGAGGATGGGGTGGGCTTTTGTATTTGCCCACTTTGTGGATTAAGAGTGAAGAAAATACGGGACATGAAACCTGAACGACGAAGCAGCATTCGAGAAAAGAAAAAATTCTGTCAAGCGCACAAGCGCAGATCGGCAAGGACTAAATGGAAGAGACGTGGATATCCGAAAATTGACTGGGAAGGCCTGGATAAACGTTTTACGGCCACTTTCCCTGTTCTCGATCGAGTTCTGGAGAATACTCAAGGTCGAAATGAGTATGATTTGGTTCCAAGCAAGGGGAACTCGAAGTCGAATATCAGTCACCAGATATCCCTGGCTACGGCAGGCTACTATGGACCTCGAGGGCTAGATCTCATGTAATCCTTTACCCCCCTTTAGGAAATCTATATTAACTAGCTAAATAGGACGGGCCACATCTCGTTATACTATGCACCTCAGATCCGTGCTGTAGCAGTCAGCCATAAGCTTATCGCCAATATTGGAGTCGCCAATTATATTATTACTGTACTCGTACCAGAGCTGGCAACTCAGCTTATTATGGAAGATATGTCTGTCGGTGAAGAGGAAGCGCGTGTCATCCTAAAGGAGAGTACAGAGCTTGGAGAGCTTCTAAACGACGGCGACTGAACTTGGAAGAAGCTGAACATCTAGCAGGGGAGGAGTTATTTACCTCATTTTGCATTCTAGGATTTAGTCGACAAGGTATCGGAAGGCGGAAAGATTGCGACAACAAGAGAAACAGAAGTAGGCGGGTTTTGATCTGCGCAAAGTTTTCATCATTTCACCTTCCATTTCTTAAAACTCGGCTGTTGCCTAGTGTGTTTCCAACAGTTGTTATGAAAAACCGAAAGTCTTTTAGGTAGTGAAGCAAGACTGAAGAAACAAGTAGTATTCCATAGTAGCAGCTCCTGATAAAAATAAAGGGAAGAAGAGGCACATTACCTCGAAAGGCGTTTCTACACCAGCACAGGTGTTCACAGACCTCTGAATCTAACGGGACGCGGAAAAAAGTTCTATAGCTCTCACATTGAAAATATCTTGACCGCCAACCATATCACATCCCACCGCACTTAAATTTTTTTTTCCCTTATCGTCCTATCTCATCTCATTGTGGGTCGTCCGGAAGTAATGAAAAAGGAACTTTCATTTAGTGGTGCTGTCGCGACGCCAATGCCATGAAGGCATTCTCGGGACTCGGGGTTTCTCCTCAGCTATGGAAAACGAAAAGATGAGGCTGAAAGAGGGACGGGGGATGTCCGATATGTAAGGCACGGGCAACGCGGGGTACGATTACATGGTAATGCCGTTGTAAGGAACATGCCTATCAGCCCACAGAAGGTGAGGAGAACGAGAAAAAAAAGCAAAATGAATTGGAACATTCGGGCTTGCTACGAGCCCGAAACGCAACACACCCGCCGTAAGATACTACAATCGACACGAGGGAAAACCATACCGTGTCCAAGTCACTCAAACTTGCTAGGGATGGGCTTGGAGTTTTTGCAGCTGTGCGCCTCGATATCGTCAAATGTGCTACCTACAGTTACACAGGAGCCTCACGGACATAGACCATAATGAAAGATTGATAGAAACAGTGTTTTAAGTGATACAAGAGACTGACCGCTGTTATACTTCAAACATAAGAGCTGTGAAAGATAGGCTTTGAATAGCCACAAATGCGAGGTGGCGATGGCTCATCTAGAAACAGCGGGTGAGTCCGTGCAAGATATCTTTCGATATTCGGCACTTCCTCTCCGGGCAATTCTGCTCGATGGGGTGACACATCCTCTCCAGGCAGCTCGACCGGGGCGGCGCCCGACAGGCCAGATGTACTCAAGCGGGAGTTGACATGGTAATGGTGGTGAACCTCGTAAACTATGACTTCTGGACGGGGGCACCCCGCCGGTACCGCAGACCGGTCTGCCTTTGCACAATTCGGTCTCGAACAAATACCTGAAATGGGGTTCTCTCCAGGAGCAAGGGGATGCCGCGCCTGGTAACTCAACGATCGAGCCTTGCCACAGATAGAGCAAATATGCCGAGGAATAGATGGACTATTGCTAGAACTTCGACGAACACGGAGAGACCGTGCTTTTGGGCTGCGGAGTGCATTATCTGTCTCTCCATCACGCCTCCATTCGTTCGATGCCAGCCGAATAGATCTATCGAATAGAGACATCAGTCGAATGCTCACGGTCGATTGATCGTGAGAGAACTTGCTTATCATGGTCTGGATGCACGGTACGCATTATCCTGTCCATTTTAGACGAAATTGATACCATTAGGATAGTGAACAATCGAAATCAGGCTTGATGCGGGTGCTCTTGTCTGGTAGACAACCCGTCCGGCGGGTTCGAGGTAAAAGAGTAGGAACAGGTGAAGATTTCTGAACTGGCTGGATCCCAAACTGGATCCGGGAGCCCAAATGGTCTAACTGTCGTAGGAAATCTAGGGTTGCCTAGTTTTGCAGCACTGTAGGAGCCAGTTTTAACTACCTGGAGCCGAATTCGGCCCCGTGAGCAGAGAGCTTTGTTTTGTTCATTTATAAAAGCGATCATATCCCTTCTCTAGTTGCGACATGAACCTTCAAAGCTGCATCTTCACAATGAGACACTGCGACTGCGGCCAGTGGCTTAGCCTTTGCACGCAAGGCGATGAAATAGCCCTTCTTGAATCTGATAGACTCCAAGAGCTTGTGGACCATATCCCCGATCCTGACACCCAGCATCCTAGCCTTTTTGTTCTCATTGGCAACAGGGCAAAAAGGATAGCTCTTCAAGAGCTGGTTTCGATGAAGAGCTGTCACAAGTCCAAAGGAAGAAGAAATCACGGTGACATACACCTCCATCTCGATACCCTCAGCATCTTTCGCGATAGACCGGTACTCTTTGCGGACGGGGTCCTCCCCATCCACAACTCAAGCTACAAAGGCTCCTCGGCCAAAGGGGGTCATGAAACAATCAGACGAACCCTTCCTCCAGGACAGGATGGTGCAACGAGACTTGCCATGGATGAGGCTGCAGATAATATATATTCCCGTCTTCTTTGTCCCTTTGCAGACGTTTTTTGCTTCTTTGCAGCTGATTTCAATGGGTTCGGACCCATCATACGCCACCTAGCGTCATGTCTGGAGAAAGGCCAGCCATCAACTCTTCCAAGCAGCACATACCCACGAGTGGTAATCGTGATAGAGAGCGAAACGCCACAAGCAAGCAACGAGAAAGAGGTCAGGGAAGTTTTCCTCCGGATGTTGAAAGAGGAAACAACAAAAGATCTGTCAAACCGGTTCACAGCGGTTGAAGTGCTGTCCCTATTACCGGAAGGCAAAATCTCTGCCCAAGCACGTCACAGGCGGCTGAAAGAATGCCTGATGAACGCATCGGACAAAGTGCGAACGAGCAGAGTAGATGCACGAACCCTCTTCTCCGCCAGTCACTTTGCTGCATTCTTCAGGCTGGCGTGTGAACACTTTGCCAGAACTCTCAAAGAACCCTTCGATTTTATCAAGTCGTCGCGGTTCCAAAATCCTGTGCCCCCGGACCTAGCTGAGCACTTGTCCAATTTCCTCAAGAGCAACATCAAGTCGTCACGAGAGCTGATGAAGTTTGCAGTCCCAATGGTGGCCTCGAGTTTCTTGCTGGATAATTACCCCCCCGATATGCACGGTAAGGCGGGTTCCATTCAGGAGGGGAAAGATTCTAATCTTCTTACAGCGTTCAGTCCTGCGGATGTTTTCCAGGTATTGTATCGGGATGTTTGTTATCAGGTGAGCAGGTCCGGGGCATTGCTCCATGGTGATTCTACAAGTATGCTCCTACCATCCGGCTTCGTTATGATGGTCGAAGGTCAGCTTGCGAGGTGGTTTGAGAGCTTCATCCGAGGCACCGGAACACCTTCCGCTAGGATCCACAGCATAAACCTTCAGCGATTTAAGCCAAAGTTGCGCGAGATTCGCAATGACGATACATGCCTCACATGCCTGCGTCGAAAGCCCGAGTTTGGCTTGCCATGTGGGCATTCTCTTTGCGAGAATTGTGTACACGTTTTTGGGGAATGTAGCGAGCAGGATCCTTGGGTTTTCGAGATTCGGCGCTGCTTTCTCTGTGGGTTGGAGCTGTCGGAAGTGATTGTGAAGGTAAACCCTCCCACCGCCGGAGTCAGAGTTCTGTGCATCGATGGAGGGGGTAT
The DNA here is from genome assembly GCA_022345705.2 of Sabuloglossum arenarium. Classification (NCBI taxonomy): domain Eukaryota; kingdom Fungi; phylum Ascomycota; class Geoglossomycetes; order Geoglossales; family Geoglossaceae; genus Sabuloglossum; species Sabuloglossum arenarium. The sequence continues at coordinate 45,164 of JAJDMY020000336.1, forward strand.
ACGAGGAATTGTCCCATTGCAATCCCTTCAGGTCTTACAAGAGAGACTTGGCCTGCCATATCCGATCCACGAAAACTTTGAGGTCGCGTTCGGCACTAGCTCTGGTGGGTGATCCATCGTGCATACGATGACCTGACGTTGATGATTTTAGGATTTCTGATCATCCTGGCGATGTTCGTTAATGGTTGGTCGGTTGATGACTGTACGAGCGTCTTCCAGAGTCTAGCGAAAACTGCATTCCAACGACGCGTATTATCTCAAATACCCATTCTCTCTCACATTCAGGAATTCCTCGTCTCATATTTCGCTGACAGCCTTTACTCCGCCGATAACCTAGAGGCTGCTCTTAAAGATGTCTTCGGCAGCGAAAGAAGCATAATGGATTGGTCAAGCGCCACCGCCACCGGAGCTAAGATTGGAATGCCTGCCACTACTGTTCCCGGAACGTCATCGTGTATATTCACAAACTATAATGGAGGGGGAGTCCGGCCCCGGGACAGTGGTATGTTTGCCGACAGGCTGGAATCAAGAGGCGTGAGACTCTAACCAACTAGCAGGATACTATATTGTACGGCCGAAAGATGGATCTAGTAGAATGTTATTGTGGGAGATGTGCGTTCACCTCCACAAGCTCATGTTGAATCGTTGAAGTTGACTAAGGATTGCAGTGCGAGATGCGGATCCGCAGCACCCTGGTATGCAACCCCCTTCCATTTGAAGCTGTGAACAGCTGACAGGCGGCACAGGTTCTTTAGACCGAAGCATATCCCCAATGTTGGCACTTTTCAGGATGGAGGACTCTGGAAGACCAATCCATTGGACATAGCTCTTTGGGAGATACCGACAATATGGCCATCGATAAAGGAACCAGACCTCGCTGTATCGCTGGGGACAGGATCTCCACGTGGCCGGACTGAGGCTCCACCTACGTCAGGCCTCCGTGGTATATGGAGGGGCGGATTCATTCATCGGATATTCAGTGGGTACATGACATCACCATCCATGAGTGGTGGGAAATCCTGGCAAGAATTCAAAAACCGTAAAAGAGCAGACCCCGAAGGGCAGCATTTCCGGCTCGACATCGAGTTTGATGGCAGAGAGCCTGGTCTGGACGACACAAGCAAGATGCAGGAACTTGCAACCAAAGCTCGAGCAGAACTTTCTAGGTCTGGAGAGATGGACGCCGTAGCACGCTGCATCGTTGCTTCCCTTTTTTACTTTGAGTTGGAGTCGACTCCAAAGAAAGTTGATGGGCAATACTCAGGTGCTGGCTACATCCTATGCCGCTTACGTCGACATAACCCTGCATTCGAAGTACTGCTCGGTCGACTTTTGAAAAACTCGGCCATATTCTTCCTCGAAGATCGCCTAATCCCTGGAAATATTGAGGACCGCTTGTTCTTCGACAGAGGTGGAAACTTCCGGAAAAGAGTTGAGTTTATGGCCAGGGACAAGATGTCCATTTGTCTGAAGGAAGGGTCTTGTCGACCCCGGAACATTAGCGGCTCTCCATTTTCGATAGATGCGTTAATCGCTGCGCAAGGCCTTGATGCCCACTTTGGTAGACCCGATCATAGGAAGCGGAAGAGGTCAGGAGATGTTGAATCGCCGAGGAGCAAGCGACGGCGAGCTTCGAAATAAGGATATAGGAGTTGGGTGTGTAAACAGTAAAGTTTCGACCAAGAGAGACTGTTGCCCCCCCTCCGTCCAATGGTCAATGGCGAATGGCCCGTAAAAGCCCTGTTAAACGCATTGATCATGGGATCTTCTTACCTTGCCTTGTGTGATTTTCAGATCGGGTATAGTGAGAGGGAGGCTGCAATCCGCATCTTATAGAGCGGGTGAAAAAGACAATCCTAAGGCCGGAGCAAACTCATGGCTTTTTGCCACGTGACGCGCTTGCGTACTCGGACTACTCTGTACCGCCCGGGCATCGACAAGGGTTGGTCGAGAATGTGCTCTTCGGGTGGCATTCATATCTAACGTCCCTCCCTGGGTGGCGAGAAACCTGCCCTGCCGAGAAAAATAATAGGTACTTTGACTTCAAGCAACTCAA